>SNQJ01S0049579.1:39464-72119 GCA_010110895.2 Picea sitchensis
CTATATTAAAACATGGACATCCCATCTTTCCCACGTGGATTAAGTTCTCCATCTCCTTTCTCAGCCCCAACTTTTCCTCAAACAATCTAAATGTGCCTTTGGAGCCTCAGAAGTGGAGTATTTGGGTCATGTTATCGCAAAATATGTACTTTCCCAAAGCCCAAAGGAAAGTAAGCCTAGATTGGCATAACACGAAGGTGGCTCTATCATTGTCACCCCAATAGGGTACCTCTTTCTCTTTAGGAGGAGGAAAACCTCATGCTAAGGGAGATGTCCCAAGACCTAGTTGGTTGATGAAGGGCAAAAAAGGCTAGATAAAATCCCACCCCTCTCTCTAGGTCACTCAAGTTAAGAAGTCACTTGGTAAGGTTAAAGGGACAAAGAGGAACTAAAATGAGTGGTACCTTCCCTTTACCAATGAAACATCAAATGTTAGTAGCAACAATGATTTCATTAATTATAACCAATGACTCCTTGAACAAATTTTGTTCTGCTAAACAAGTTATATATAACAACAATAGGATTACAGTAGCAAAAATGTATCTTAAAGAATTGCAAGTTATGAAGACAAGAAATTATATAAATGGTTTTGTACACTTGATAATGCTTTGTCACTCAAAATTCCAAGATTCATACAAGTCTTAATATTTAGATGGTTGTCTAAACACTTATAACAACAACAATAAATATTGATGACAACCAATAAGCCACTTCATAAAAAGGTACTTGAGTGAAGCAAGAAATAAAACTAATTCAACATCCAATGAGTATAGCTTGCTTGGCACAAGTTTTAGTGGTTTTTATAGATTATTTAAGGGTTGTAAATGGGTTGCAACAATGGTTGTAACAACAACTTCAACAACAATAATAGCCTCCAACAACTTTATAATTTGCACTTCGAACAAGCAATTAATTACACACTTTAACAATCATTTGATAATACTTTTCTTGATACAATTTATGGGTTGTATTTAGATGGTTATCAGGCTAATAAAGGATGCAAATGATGGTTGTAACAGTGAATTAGTATCAACAACAACAACCTTAACAACTTCATAAAATTTGCACTTAGAGATAGCAAAAGGAGATTGAGGCCTAGGAAGGTGACGCCTAGGTTGATGCAATTTTATGGGTAGGTTTTAGGGTTAGTATACTTGTTAGGGCTGCAAATAATGATGGTTAGAGTAGCAACATGTTAGTAATTAGTAGTCTAGGTTAATGAGTTAATTTAGTAGGGTATCAAGTAGGGAAAAGAGTTGAAGTTTGGTGATACTTGTCAAAGAGTGAGGTTTGACTAGTGCCTTTCTTAGGGTAGTGGAGTCAAGTAGGTGACTTCCTTCAAGGCTGATAATAAGTGATTTTACACATAATCCAAGAGGTAAAAAGACCTAGGAGGAGTAGCACCTTAAGTCCTCCTAGGTTTTGACCTCTAGGAAGTGAGGAAGCTAGGGTGTAGGCATTTCTAGGCCCTAGAACCTCCTTATTCTTGGATTTTTATGGATGAAAGTACTTTGCACAATAACTAAGTATAAACCTCTAGAGAGATAGCACTTTAGGGCCCTAGGGTTTCACTAGTTGCTAGATGAATTCAATAAAGCTAGGCAAATGAAAAGCAATAAAGTTAACACTTTAAGTTTCTTACTTCAAGAATTAATTAAAACATACAATATCATAATCTTGGATGAGTAAGAAAACCATTACCATAACCATTTACAATGAAAAAGTAAAAATAAACTTACTTGCACCAAGAATAATCATGTAAAAACATGCAAGATTGCCACAAAACCTCATCAAAATTTGTCCAAGTGCCAAAAGCAAGCCTTAAAAGAGTAGCGCCCTCCTTATTTAAGCCAATAACCCTTAGTAGGGAGAAAATTTCAAACCTCCACTCTACCAAGTGAGATTTATGATAAAATGAATGTCACTTTATGTTTATTTATACCAAAATTTGACCTTTAATTATTTTAGGTCAAAATATCAGGCATGGCCTGGCCAGTTTCTTACAAAATTAAATTATGGACAAAATAAAATAAATTTGCATGTAAAGACCCTCCTAGGGGTGACATCATGCCCTTCCAAAGTGATGTTGGACCTCTGTCATGGAACGTTGGGCTTAGGGAGTGAAACGTTGGGCCTCCAAAGGCCAAAACCCTCCCCACATGTGCCAATAAGCTCACGATTATCCCCAAGGTGATAACCATTGCATGTAGAAACGTCCAAGGATGTATGGGTGACGTCCAAGGCCTCCAAAGGCTAGTGTTCAAGTGGGAAAGGCATACTCTCCTAGGTCTAGGTCCACCAAAGTGCCTCTAAAGGCAACACCCTTCTTCTTTTTGACAGAGCCCCTTCATCTTCCTCTTGCCCCCTAGTTAGGGTCTCAATATCTATCAAATGGGCTTTGAGCCCTCATGAAGGTCTGAGCTAGTCATCTCTCTGTGTATCTATTCACCGGGTAAGGTCCTGCAAAGACAACGAGTATGCCCTCCAGGGGTCCATAAGTCATAGGCATCATAATACGTAAATCACATCTAATAATTAAAATGCCCAAACATGTGCATTAAACCCCCGTAAACCCAAACAAATGCTCAAAACCTTATGCAACTTGAGAAGTATAAGGTTTGGAATGGTCTCAGGGTGTCCTATTGGGCCAGTCTCCCTTAAGTCAAGGTCATTTTGTTAGGGACCTAACCTACCTAACCCCTCAAGTGGGTAGAATAATATGTTTCCATGTAATAAAGGTCAATATTAATAAGGCCTAGAAATAAGGAGTAATAAGTCAAATGTAAGAAGACCTAATAGAAGATTTCCCTTCAATAAGGATCTTCCTCTAGATTTTTCTTTTGGATAGATAGATTTAGTATAAATAGGAATAGAGGGTATGAGAAGTTGTGTCTTGGATATTATTGTAATAGAGCTCTGCTCTACTAGAGGTTGCCCCCTCGAAGAGGCAAGTGAACATTTCTCTCAATAATCAAAGTGCTCTTTCTGGTGTTATTCTGGTATTAGTATGGTATTATAGTGGTATCGTTCTGGTTATATCATTGTTTCTCTGCCATTTATAGCTAATTATTTCTTTTCTTCATATTGATTTATATCTGGAATACTACAAGTGGTATCAGAGCACCTTCCTTGGCAGAAAATTGTGGGTTAAATGTTTTCAGGGTAGAGAATTATTACGACGTCTTTAAGCTACAAAGATTTTTCGTTACGTGCATAAACCCATAGTGAGGTATTCATACACGCATGAAATACAAGTGGTACTTAAGCGCACATTTGTTGGCCACCCTTGTAACCCTTGTTGGTACCCCTTCGAGTGGTAGCGCATCATACAACACATGTATACGGATCGACGTAGATCTCCTGAATCCCTCCATAGATAAATGAATTGGCCTCTTGACTTCTATAGTACCATCGAGAACAACACTTGGGAAGATACTCTCTAGTACCTGGGTAGTCGGGTAGTATGGCTAAGAGCACAGTCTAGCCTCCTTAGTCGACACCTTGAGATATTGGGCTGAGTACTACTGTTGGATCCCACACATATATCAGAGAGCTATAGAATAATGAAAACCCTTATTTGTAGAACCCTTGAATACCCTAACCCTTGGGAAGGAAACATAAATATAACCAACAAGATCTATTGTCATGCTACAGTGTCTTCTGCATTCTGGTTGTGAAATTACTACACATTTCTTCCTGTTAAGCATTTGGGCATTTTGTCATTGCAATATTCTTCAGGCTGGAGTATAACTCCGTAGAAGTAGCAGAAGTATAGTGGTCTCGTCGACACACTTATTTGGGATCTATTCCATTGGATTCCCCTTTTTTCCCTGATCGCAGTCATACCCTTCATTTTTAATCATTTTTGTTTCAGTGGACCCGACCCCTTCCTAGTTTCCCTATTTTTCCGCCTATTCCATTATATTTCCATTCATGCACTGATCTTCATGGTATCTATCACTTCTAAGTCCTTTTTTTTGTGGTCCCACCCACCCATTTTTTTTTTACTTACCTACACTTCCCCTCTCCAAATGGCCACCACTCACAACCAAGAACTCCAAGCTTCCATCAATCAAGTCCATGTCTCCATCGAACATATCACATATCAGATGGATTCTACCCATTCCCACATTCACAAATTAGAGCAAAAAGTTAACAACATGGAAGCCAACCTCACAACCCAATTTACCTCCCTCTAGTCTATTGTCAATCAATTTTTGAACCACCCTACAAGTCCCTCCTCATTAGACCAACCTGATGTTGTTGATTCCTCCCAGTCTCCACATTTTCAATCCAACTCCTTTCATTGTGAACCCCATCTTCCCTGCGTAGAAGTCAATAAATTTGATGGCTCTAATCCTACAGGTTGGGTCACTCAAATGGAGCATTATTTTTCTTTGCATGGTATTACTGACGAGTTGGCCAAACTTCACTATGATGTCCTCTATCTAGATCCTGAACACTGGCAATGGTGGCAATGGTAAAAACATTCATGTAAGGGGTATATTTCTTGGACCCAATTTGTTGATGAGATCTATGCTCGCTTTGATACTGATACCCACTATCTTGGTCGTTTGACCAATTTGAAACAGTCAAGCATAGTGGAAGACTTAATCACTGCTTTTGAGCATTTATCCTTTCGAAGAGAGGGCATGTCAGATGCGTTCTTCCATGAATGCTTTATCAGTGGTCTCAAGGATGAAATCCAATCCCAGGTTCTCATGGCCCGCCCTCCAACTTGGTTGGAAGCTACTCAATGTGCTAAAGAGGCCCAACAAGTTTTTTTTTCCCAGAACGAAAAACCCCCTTTTGTTCCTTGCCCCCGACCCACTAATCCTAACCCCCCTGTCACTCCCCTCAAGTTCTAGAAACTAACTAGGGATGAAATGGTTGAATGCCAACTAAAGGGTCTTTACTATAATTGTGATGAAAAATATTTTTCAGGGCACAAGTGTAAGGAACAAAAATTGTTTATGTCCATTTCCGAAGATGTTCCTGAAGAGGATGTGATAGTTCCCCTTGTTGAAGAACCCTCCCTTCCCGATGCCATCCAGGAGCCTGTTGACCCACCTAAAGTTGACCCACTTATTTCCTTGCATGCCCTCACTGGCTTCTCGGCCCCACAAACGCTCAATCTCATTGGCTACATTAAGCACACGAATTTCATCATCCTTGTTGATAGTGGTAGCACCCACAATTTTATTCATTGTAGCATTGCCCAGGAAACCAATTGCTATATTTGTGTTGTCAATAATTTTCAAATCATGATAGCCAATGGTGGGTCCATGAAATGTGGTGGGCGTTGTGAAAATGTTTGTCTTCAAATTGGACATTGCCAACTAAAATCTCATATGTTTTCCATTGACATGGGAGGTTGTGACATCGTGCTAGGTGTTGAATGGTTACACACTTTGGGTCCCACTCTTATGTATTTTAAGGAATTAACCATGCAATTCCAACATGAAGGACAAAGGTATCAATTCCAAGGTCTCACAGTTGGTTCTCCTAATATCATTAGTTCCCATCGTATGTAAAATATGCTCAAGAAATGCCACTTTGGTATCATTGCTCAACTCCATTCTATTCAAGTCGTTGAGAAACCCTCTATGCATCCTGACCTCCAAGCTATCCTTTCCACACATCAATTTGTTTTTTCCACCCCTCAAGGACTTCCTCCTTCTTGTGGTGTTCATGATCATTCCATTCCCCTTGTTCCTGGCAGTCTTCCTCCCAATGTTCACCCTTATTGTCACCCCTTTGCCCAAAATAATGAAATTGAGAAAATAGTGCAGGAATTACTCCAAGCGGGTGTTATCTGCCCTAGTACTAGGCCTTATTCTTCCCATATGGTCATGGCACTTAAGAAAGAAGGTACTTGGCGCATGTGTCCTGAATTTTGTTCCCTCAATAAGCTCACCATCAAGGACAAGTTCCCCATTCCTATCATTGATGATCTCTTGGATGAGATGAGTGATGCTCAATACTTCACTAAACTTGATCTGTGTTCTGGCTACCACCAGATACGTATGAAAGAATACGACATACCCAAGACTTCCTTTCAAACTCACGAGGGTCACTATGAGTTTTTGGTCATGCCCTTTGGCCTGTGTAATGCCCCCTTCGCCTTCCAAAGCCTCATGAATCATGTATTTCATCCTTTTCTCCGTCATTTTGTCTTACTTTTCTTTGATGATATTCTTATATATAGTAGAACTTGGCAATCTCATCTTTCCCATGTGGGTCAAATTCTGCATCTACTCTCGCAACACCAACTTTTCCTCAAACGCTCTAAATGTCCCTTTGGAGCCTTAGAAGTAGAGTACCTGGGTCATATTTTTGGAAAGGCTGGTGTTCGGGTGGATCCTAAAAAGATTGAATCAATGCAGGATTGGACTTGCCCCAAGACTATCAAAAGCTTGCGTGGTTTTTTGGGTTTAACCGACTATTATCGCAAGTTGGTTTAGAATTATGGGAACATTGCGGCCCCTCTCACTGCTCTCCTTAAAAATAAATCTTTCACTTGGACTCTCGCAGTGGATTAGGATTTTCAAGATTTGAAGGCATCTATGTGTACTACTCCAGTCTTGGACCTTCCTAATTTCACAAAAACCTTTGTCCTCAAATGTGATGCCTCGGGCAGAGGAATTGGAGATGTACTTATGCAAGAAGGCAGACCTTTGGCCTTTACTAGCAAACAAGTTTTTGAATGCCATTTGGGCCAATCAATCTATGAAAAGGAAATGTTGGCTATTCTGCATGCAGTGGATCTCTAGCGCCCTTATCTCCTGGGGAAACGCTTCCAAATTAAGACATATAATCAAAGCCTCGAGTATTTTATGGAGCAACGACCTTCCTCCCCAGAGAAGCAAAAATGGGTAACTAAGCTCTTTGGTTATGATTATGAGATCATTTACAAGAAAGGAAAAGAAAATGTGGTTGTCGACGCTCTTTCTCGAAAATATAAAGATGAAGAGTCCCTTTTTTCCCTCTCCTTCATTGTACCATATTGGCTCCAAGCTATGCGCTAAGAATGGCTACATCATCCTAAAATACAGCATATGATCCAACAATTGAAATCCAACTCTCCAGTTTCCCTAGGGTACTCTTGGCACAACGATGAATTTTGCTACAAAGGTTGTTTGTATTTAAGTAAAAAGTCACAAATTAAATCTACGGTGCTTTCTCAGCTTCATGCTACTCCCACAACTAGGCATTCAAGGTTTACCAAAACCTATGACTGGGTCAAATGTTCTTTTTTCTGGGATGGTATGAAAAAGGACGTTCGCATTTTTGTAGCAGAATGTGATGTTTGTCAACGCAACAAAGGTGAAACCATCAAACCTCATGGCACACTCCAACCGCTTTCGATTCCACCCACTATTTGGAGAGACATCTCTATAGATTTTATTGTGGGATTACCTAAATCATGAAATAAGTCTGTCATCATGGTGGTTGTGGATCTTCTTTCCAAGTATGCTCATTTATGTTCTCTTCAACACCCATTTACCACATCAACTATGGCTCAACTTTTCATGGATCATATCTTCAAGCTTCATGTCATGCCTCATTTTATTGTTTCTGATCGAGATCCAACTTTCACTAGCAATTTTTGGCAAGAACTGTTCAGACTCGGGCACCCAATTGCATCTCAGCACCGCCTATCATCCTCAGACTGATGGTCAAACTGAAGTCGTCAATAAGTGTTTGGAGACTTATTTGAGGTGTTTTTCCTCTGAAAGGCAAAATCAATGGGCTCAATGGTTACCATTAGTTGAATGGTGGTACAACACTTCTTACCATACAACTACTCGCATGACTCCTTTTGAAGTAGTATATGGCCAAAATCCACCTTCAGTTCTCTCCTACATGATAGGTGTATCGAAGGTCCAGGCGGTTGACCAAACACTTACANTAGTTGAATGGTGGTACAACACTTCTTACCATACAACTACTCGCATGACTCCTTTTGAAGTAGTATATGGCCAAAATCCACCTTCAGTTCTCTCCTACATGATAGGTGTATCGAAGGTCCAGGCGGTTGACCAAACACTTACAATTCATGTGGCTATTCTATGTACCCTCAAAGAGAATTTGGTCATGGATTAGAATTGCATGAAGCAACAAGATGATCAAGGTCACTCAAAACGACAATTTGTTGAAGGAGACCAGGTATTTCTTCGGTTGCAACCTTATAAGAAAACTTCACTCAAGGCCGAACATTGTCAGAAACTAGCACCCAAATTTTATGGTCCTTATACAGTTCTCAAGCGTGTTGGACATGTGGCCTATCAGTCAGATTTACTCAATCATTCTAAGCTCCATCATGTTTTCCATGTCTCTTTCTTAAAGAAGGTGATTGGAACTAAGTGCCAAACTCAAACCAACCTTCCCAAGTTGGATGAAGAAGGATCCATTTGGTTGCAGCCACAAGCATTTTTGGACCAACGAGAGTGTTGTCTTCATTAGTGTACCATCAAGGAAGTGTTAGTTTAGTGGAAATATACAACTCCAACAAATGCCACCTGGGATCTCGTTAACATTCTACAACAATTTCCTCGTCTCAAGCCTTGAGGACAAGGTTGATTCTAAAGGGGGGGGCATGTTAGGGACCTAACCTACCTAACCCCTCAAGTGGGTAGAATAGTATATTTCCATGTAATAAAGGTCAATATTAATAAGGCCTAGCAATAAGGAGGAATAAGTCAAATGTAAGAAGACCTAATAGAAGCTTCCACTTCTAGAAGGATCTTCCTCTAGATTGTTCTTTTGGATAGATAGATTTAGTATAAATAGGAATAGAGGGTATGAGAAGTTTTGTCTTGGATATTATTGTAATATATCTCTTCTCTGCTGGAGGTTTCCCCCTCGAAGAGGCAAGTGAAAATTTCTCTCAGTAATCAAAGTTCTCTTTCTGGTGTTATTCTGGTATTATTATGGTATTATTGTGGTATCGTTATGATTATATCATTGTTTTTCTGCCATTTATAGTTAATTATTTTTGTTCTTCATAGTGATTTATATATGGAATACTACACATTTCAGCAGTGGAGCTTGATCCAAATCATGCAAACGTATGAGGTGGTGAGGGAAAAATCTTTGGGCATGGGGTGCATGTGATAGCAGGAAAATGTAACACTCACCTATGGGTTCCTTTGTTGAGGGTGAGTTGTACCTTGTTATGGATGCAAATGTTTCCAAGCCCACTGATTTCCTTTTATCTGTATTGTTGCTTTATTATTTTAGCTTTCTTTCTTCATGCTGCAAGGAAAGAGTTGATGGTCACCACCCTGGTTTGGTGACCAGTTAGTGGCAGTGTCACCCAAAAATATTTCACAGAAATGAGAAGGTTGGCTCATGATGAGACCCCCTTTCTCTTGGCCATGGAACCAAGAGCCACTACCCTGGATTGGTGACCATTTGGGTGGTAGTTTCATACCACTACATGTTCATGGTCATGATAGTTCGGCTCGTGATGAGACCTCTTATCCACCAACAAATGCCTTGAGTTTTTTATTCATACGTGGGTCCCATTTTCTTGCTGAGAAGCGTTTCAGTGTTTTCTCGAGGATCTCTGGGTGAAGCATCTCGAAGGTTTAAATTCGGCTCTTAACCTTTTCCAGCTACATTGCCCCCTGGGCCTTTTCCCCCTTCTTCCCATGAGGCAAGGTGCAACCCTTTCCAAGCGGGTCCTTCCCCAATGCCCAAAAATGTGGATAGATGGAGGGATAAAGATGGAAAATGGTAAGGAGGGAACAGGTGATGACTCTTCAGAGATCCACTAGGTAACAACCTATCCTAAAAGGAAACCAACTTACTAGGGCACCATGTGACCTTCCCAGGTTTGGACAAGGAAAAGATCATAAATTTAAGAAAACGTTATGAAATACAAAAAGATTCAATGCAACATGTTTAAATGTTTTAAAAATCAGAGCGATACATACCATGATACTCGGACTTATTACCTCATGGAGAAAGACTCATTTACATTTTAGGACCAAGCTAGTGTGATGAATATTGATGTTGGTGATATGTGGACTGCACTGAAGAAAAGAGGCGCCCTTCGGGACCATGCTTAAGTCGTCTGGCTCTCGGCACTCCATGTCTAGGACCTGTGGGCCTCGAGACATGATCTCCTTATTTATCCCTAGGCTAGGGGATAACAAGTCATATTGTTGGAAAGGATGGTGTAAGGGTGGATCCTAAGAAAATTGAAGCTATGCAGGATTGGCCTTTCCCCAAAACTCTCAAGATATTGTGTGGTTTTCAGGGTTTAACAAGATATTATCACAATTTTTTTAAGAATTATGGAAAAATTGCAACACCTCTCACTGCTCTCCTTAAAAAGAATGATTTCAATTATACTCCTGGAGCTGATCAATCCTTCCATGCTTTGAAAGAGGCTATGTGCACAACTCTTCTCCTGACCCTTCCTGACTTCAAAAATTATTTTGTCCTATAATGTGATGCATCTAGGAAAGGAATTGGCACAATTCTCATGCAAGAAGGATGACCGATGGCCTTCACCAGCAAACAACTTTCAGAGCGCCATTTGGGTCATCAATCTATGAAAAGGAAATATTGGTTATTATGCATGTTGTGGATCTCTGGTGTCCTTATCTATTGGTCCAATGCTTCCAAATTAAAATTGATCATCAGAGCGTCAAACATTTTATGAAACAATGAATTTCCTCCCCATAGCAACAAAAATGTGTCACAAAGCTCTTTGGATATGATTATGAGATAATTTACAAGAAGGGAAAATAAAATGTGGTTGTTGACGTTCTTTCCCGGAAGTATGAAAATGAAGGATCCCTTTTTTCTCTCTATTTCATTGTACCAGATTTCCTCTAAGTTGCTCACTAGGAATGGTTGCAAGACCCTAAAATTTCTATCCTTATCCAACAGTTGCAAGCCAATTCTCTAGTTTCTCATGGGTACTCTTGGCACAATAATGAGCTTTGCTACAAAGTTCATTTGTATTTCAACAAACAGTCACAACTTAAATCTACGGTTCTTTCATAGCTTCATGCTTCCCCCATAGTTGGGCATTCTAGGTTCACCAAAACCTATGAAAGGTTCAAACGTTCTTTTTTCTGGGATGGTATGAAACAAGATGTCCACACCTTTGTGGTTGAATGTGATGTCTATCAATGGAATAAGGGAGAAACATTCAAGACCCCAGGAACACTACAACCGCTCTCGATTCCGTTGGCTATTTAGAAGGATATTTCTATGGAATTCATTGTTGGCTTACCTAAATCAGGAAATAAATCAATCATCTTGGTGGTAGTTGATCATATTTCCAAATATGATCATTTATGTGCTCTCCAAAACCCTTTCATAGCATCCATGGTGGCTCAAATTTTCATGGATAATATCTTCAAGCTTCATGCCATGCCTCATGCTATTGTCTCTAACCGAGATCCCACTTTTACCAGAAAAATTTGGAAAGAATTGTTCCATCTCCTTGGCACCCAATTGCATCTCAGCACTGCCTATTATCCCCAGACTGATGGCCAAACTGAAGTTGTTAACAAGTGTCTGGAAACCTATTTGAGGTGTTTTGCATCTGAACGATAAACTCGATGGACTCGATGGTTATCCCTCCCTGAATGGTGGTAAAACACATCTTCCCATATTGCTACTCACATGAATCCTTTTGAAGCAGTATATGGACAAAATCCCCCTTCATTTCTCTCATACATGCCAAGTGTATCGAAGGTTCAGGAGGTTGACAACAATATTGTAGCTCATGAGGCCATTCTCCACACCCTCAAAAAATTTCCATGGCTCAGAGTCACATGAAGAAACAAGCATATCAAGGTCGTTCTAAATGACAATTTGTTGAAGGGGTCAGGTGTTTGTTCGTCTGCAACCCTATAAGAATAATTCACTTAAAACGTACCACTTTTAGAAACTTACTCCCAAATTTTATGGTCCTTATACAATTCTCGAGCGAGTGGGGAAGGTGGTTTACCAATTAGCTTTGCCTAGTCATTCTAAGCCCTGTATTATTTTTCATGTCTCATGCTTAAAGAAGGCGATTAGTACTAATTGCCAAACTCAAACCAGTCTCCTTGAGTTGGATGAAGAAGGTTCCATTTGGTTGCAGCCACAAGAATTCTTGGACCAATGTGAGAATCACCTTCATCAGCACACCATCAAGGAAGTGTTAGTGCAGTGGAAAGATACAACTCCAAAAGATGCCACTTGGGAGTCGGCTACCATTCTGCAATAGTTTCCTCATCTCAAGCCTTGAGGACAAGGCTCTTTTTCAAAGGGGAGGGCATGTTAGGGACCTAACCTCCCTAACCCGTCACATATATAGAATAATATGTTTCCATGTAATAAAGGCTGACATTAATTAATAAGGCCTATTTAATAAATTAGAATAAGTCAATGTAAGAAGACCTAATAGAAGCTTATGCTTCTAGAAGGATATTCCTTTAGAATGATCTTTAGAAGATAGAATTAGTATAAATAAGAGTAGGATTCATGAGAAGTTTTTTCTTGAGAATTATTGTAATAGAGTGTTTCTCTGCTGGAGGTTGCCCCCTCAAAGAGGAAAGTGAACATTGTTTCCTATCAATAAAGGTATTATTTTGGTGTTGTAGTTTCATATATTGTGTTTTTACACTGTTATTCTCTGCAATATTTCTATTTTTTACTATTATAATAGATCGGGTACCTTACAAATTCAAACATTCCAAAAGAAAATATAGATCTGTGTAAAACCAATATGCAGGGATTGATTGTCGTTGATGTGTTGCTTTCACATTCCTTAGGGGACTATGCATTATCTAGTTGGGCCTACAAATGTGTTTCTCTAATAATACACTCTTGATCAACTGATAAAATTTGCAGCAAATGATCTGAAAATACCAAACAAGTTCTAATACCAACTTGATTCGAAATATCAACAAACTATGATACCAATTCAGCCCGAAAATCCTTAGATGTCAATTAGTTCATAAATACACATAAACATTCGACCAAACTTAGGAAATTGAAGATCGACTTAACTATTTTCAAAATATCGTGTGAATATCTTACTTATCCATAAACTTCATTAACTAATAAATATAACTTACATAAATAATGAGTGCCAAAATGGAGAGAAATAGACCGCTCTTATTAATTCTCAAAATGCCAAAATTACAATAAATGGGATTACAATGCCAAATTTGATGTCACTTTTCAATTATGCTACTCAATCCCAAAAACAAAGGTCGTTACTGAATTCCTCACAAAATTCTGAGAAAAGTGAGTATAAACTCAACTATATTCCGAACCGGTGCCAAAAAAGCCCTTTTTGCATGCATAGCGAGACTATGGGTCTCATACATGAAAAAATTGACTAATACTTTTCATCACAACATTTTTACATAAAAATAACATCAATATCAGATTCCTCTCGAAATTCTGAGAAAAATGAGTATAAACACCCTATACCTTTCTCAAAGAACTTAATGGCACAGAAAATGAGGCTAATCAAAACCAAGAACACCTCTTGCATGCAAAACGAGGCAATCAACACTTGGCACGAACTTATATGGCATGCATTCCAATGTTGGCATGCAAATTCATGTTCTTGGAATTGGTTTATGTGCCCATTAAATAGGCCTATGTCGGCCTAACCAACAACCGAAATCCACATTGCAACTTTAATATGTATTTATCATTTTTTTGTAACAATTCACAACTTATGGTCTAGTGGTTAAAAAATTGGTTTATGGGGGAAGAGATCATGGGTTCAAACCCGTAGACCTTCCCCCATTTTCGCTTTTGGATGTAACTTACATTACACATATAGTATGTTGGTTGTATATTTGGCTTAGCCCCGTGAACATTACACATATAAACATATAACTAGGGTCAAGGGCTTAGCCCTCAACCCTTTTTCCGGTCGATCAAACCTCCATTCAACTTTAAACAGAATCGCTCCCATATACAATTAATAACTAACCCGCGGGCATTATGGTTAAGTCGTTGTATTGTTGGTCAGGAGACCCAAGTTTGATCCTCCGGGCTCCCAACTAATTTTGATGAACACTATCCGTAAGAAGCCAATGGGAGGCTACCACATGGCAACCTCTCATTAGCTTACTATTGCCATGTGTTTCCCTATGATTATCCCACATAATCTATACGGTCTTCCAACATATCTACCCAGTCAGTGTATGGTCAATCCCCGTGGTATCTTGGGGTCATGCCACATCATCTCCATATGATTGTACGATCGTGCCAAATGTCACCCTTCCAATGGTGACACATGTCACCTTTTCTCCTTTGACTTTGACTTTTGACCAAACTTTGAGCACTCATAACTTTTGCATACGAGCTTTGTTTGAGGTGATTTTTGCACCGTTGGAAAGTTTGGAATATACAAGGTTTACTATTGACTAGTGTAATAATACAATTTTTATTATTTTTGTGCATTTGAAACAGGTTAGATTTTTTTATTGTGATTTATTTATGGCTTCAACATTAAATTTACTAAAGGAAAGTATCTTAACATTTTATTGGACTGATCATACAAAATGTTCTCGATCTTTTTATGGTTATGCACCATAGTGTGTATGTGTTATAGAAATATTTAGATGTTCGGTTTAAAGAGAAAGAAAACTACACAAATCTAGAGGTTGAATGTGTTAATTGATGTATTCTTAGTGTCAATTTGGTAAGCACACTATTGTGAAGATTTTCTATAGGTCCTTTTCATTTTAACATCTAGTTAGTAATATTTTCTTGTATCCATCACAGCATGCAAAAGTAAAGATATTTGATTGAATACTTGGGATGAACAAGAGTAAGTTGAAAGGTCAAATGGTCATTCAAATGTGTATAAAACTATGATTCTTACAAGTTTCATGTAAACAATTTGTTTGGTGAGCAACGAAATGAAGCTCTATCGTCTTTTGGATATGTTTCAATTAGTTAATTTCCCCAAGTACAGTTTTTTTTATTTCCTCATCATCGTCAATATCAGGACAAAAAACTTATACATATTGGCATGAGTCTGTACTACCCAGAATAAATCTTTCATATGGGAGTTTCCTATGGTTTTGAATAATCTATAGCCTCTAGATACAAGCCTTATATTCACTTCATAGAATATGTTATCATTGTATACATAAATTTGTTGCTTGGCAACATATGTTGTCTACTAGAGTATAAAAATTTTCAATGCATATATTGTATTTAAAATTGTAAGGATCATAAGTCATCTAGGGTCATAATGTACAACATTGTTTTTATAGTGTAAGAGCACTCATTAAGTTTAAAACACTAGAGTAAATGATGTCAAGCACAAAAGAGGAAAATTGTAGCTATGCCATAGATAATGAAGCTAGTCCTCATAAGGAATGATTGATGCAAGATAGGCACCTACAAAAGTAAACAAAAATACTAGCAACAATTCCACATTGAGAATAATTTGTAGATCAAGGTTTTTGATTGCTCTTCATTCTTTGTAAGCTTCATTGAGTGAGTTTTGAACAAATGAACCAAGATATCTTTGAACCTAAAATGCCATGGATCATAAAGTGCTCAAAGGCATGCTTCTAGAACATCTATTGCAGATTTAGATGGCTACCAACCATGAAAAATACTGGATTAGCTTTGCTAGCTATTTTTATTTCATGGTGCTCTTGATTAAACGCCAATCCCATAACCTTATACATGATAAAATCCAATGGAAATGTTGTGACCTTGCCAACCCTGCCATTGTGAAAACAATTCATTATGTTGTAGCATGCTCTATCAATTTTTAGTTTTTAGAAGAAAGAAGTGTATTCAACCAATATGTTTTCTTATATCAAAAATACAATAGCCACAGTTTAGATATACTTATAAATATTTTAGTGATAATTGTGTTTATCTATGGTTTAAGATGTATTTTTATTTATATATTTAATATGGTTACATTGCATGGTTACATTTTAAGAATTGTCAATTTGCATCATTTAGTCTTTCCAAAGTCTGAAAATTGACTGGAAAGAATTACAATTTATGGAATCATAAGACATTGACCATTAATGAATTTTTAGATTTTGATCAAATCATCTTAGGAAAATAGGAAAGGACAAAAATTGATCATGAAGAGTGTTAGCGCCACCATTTTTCTTTCTATTTAAGAGTCGGTTTTAAGTCACGTTGTGACCCATGCATCCAAACATGTGAAATCAGGTACGTAGCACCATGAGGTCGAAGCTAGGAAGTGGCCATTTGTCCCTTAAAACGGGAAGGGATGTCAGAGTCGAAACTCGTATAAGTGGTACGGGTATGTCTTTTCCAAGAGAGTCAAGTCTCGTTGAGAAACCAGTCTCTACGTGCCCAGGTCGAGTCAAGTGGTTAATGGAGATTGCATCAGCAAGTACAACAACTATTATCAGTTCATCATGAAAGCCAAAGGAATGAAAAATCACGGCGTTCATATCATGCATTCCCAACAAACCTTATCACCTGTATCCTACACTTGGGGATTTGCCATGGAAAACCTGCAACTTGACTTGGAACATCTCATCGCCATGAATTCACTGTCCTCCAACATGATTTCCTCTCTTGTCGAACTCATTATAAATCTCAGATGTTCGACACTCTCTCCAGACGCAAAACCAAGCCCAAACTATGTTCACAATTTCCCCTTCCCAGTCCAGTTTGTTCAAAGTTTTCCCCCTGTGCATTTGTTGGATATAATGCACCCAGAATACACATTTTTCGCACCATGGTGACCTCTCAGAGTGCAAGGAAAGGCGCACAGAGAAACATAACTACAAGTTCCGAGCCCCAAAAATAATGGGAGTTGTTCTCACCTGCGGTGGGCATCCCCAAAGACGTGAAAGGAGATATTATTTTACCTACAGAGAAGACTATATCAAACCATGCAGAATACAAAGCAGAGGGATTTGAACAGGAAGGGAAGACAGTAGGATCCCCCTCTCCCCAACAACAAATTCCTAGGAGAAGGGGCAGGCTGAGGAAGAACAAGAAGACCATGGAAGCGCGAGTTTTAGAAGAGTCACGGGCTAGATCTGTAGTTGAAGAACTACTCATGCGCACCATCTCGCTAGAACCTGTTGGAGGATCAAGCCATGAAAATAGGAGCAGAACAAGGAGAGAAGATATCACAGGAGCGAATGATCAAGAGCCATCTCAGCAACTGAAGCAGGCAAAGCTGGCTATCGTTGAACCCTATCAGGAAAACATGGAATTGAGGCGAAAACTAGCGACAAAAACTATGGAAGTGTCAGCAGTGCAGGGTTGCGAAGGGAACATGGCATGGTTGAAAAGGTAGCTCAAAGAGGCACATGACACCATTGTAAAGATGCAAGAAGCACAAAGACTGGCGGAAGAAAGGCATACAGAGCATCCTAGAGAAGGTGAAGTGACAGAAAAGGAAGATTGCATGGATCTCACCAATGCGCAGGAAAAGCAAGTTTAGCAGGTGTTTGTTTCTACATTAGAAAGGCATAAGACAAATCTTGGCAGTTTTGAAGGACATGTTTCCCCAAATAACTATACCTTTTTTATAACAACCGTGAAAATCAAACAACCGCTTGTTGCCCACTCTCTTCCAACAAATGAACATGTAACAGAAATCATAGCTGTTATAGAAAACAACAAGCTCTTGACAGACACCTGTTCGCTGGGATACCTGATCAAAGAGATACAATGACACATCTTTCTACGTATCTAAGCCTGATCGATGATCATATTTCCATGGAAAACCTAGAAATGGTCTCAAGTGAACATACGTGATTATTGTCTATTTTTGGAAAGCACCATGCGAAGAGTCTTTGGCACATGCTGCTCAGTTTTCCTAGTTTAGGGTTAGCAGTTAGGAGGTAGGGTAGCCCAAGCGACGCTGTCGTTTATATATTTCATATTTTCGATGTAAGTCAAGTTGGTTGGAAAATGTGGTAGACAACAGCGATTGTATGTAATCTGAGTTTGGACTGGAATTTAATGCAAAGGTCCTGTAACTTGACAAAAAGATTCTAGTTGTAACAGTTGGATGTATTATGCTTTCTCTCTCTGCGTATGTGCTTCCTGTTATATTTATTTCATATCTTTTTTTTGTCTATTTCGGAACGAATTTTTGAACTTACGGATTCATTGTATAGCGCCCCTTGTTCACACCACTTAGAGAAAACGTTTTCTTCTAAAGCTAACTCTGAATACGCCCACAGCGATGCTCCGAGTTACTTCCTATATTTTCTCCTGCCACACATTATGGTTTCACACTGAAGGTTGTAGTTCGCCTAGCTTTATCCTCTTGAGTCCAGTCACTGAGTCATTTGTCCTGTATTTTCCTCAGACCGACCCCAGAGCCCAAGTCTTACTTTCCTGCGCCAATATAACCAGAACCCATTATATCATAGGTGTTAAATCTATCCGCTGCTTTCAAATCCATATCCTGTGTAGAGACCGCACCATTTCTGAGAGACCCCTCTCCATATCTGAAAGGCTAGTTTCGGGTCTCAAAGTTGGTTGAAAAAGTTACCTTCATCGTTTGTTTATCAGCCAAACAGATTTACAGAGTGCCAACATTTTGGCGTTGTTGTCGAGGATGAAGTTGAACAGATTTTCCTTGGGAGAACGAAAAATGTTACAGTTTGACCCCTGAGGGTAACAGAGGGACAAACATCAATACTGGCTGAAACCCTTACCCTAGGGACTCTAGTCCAAATAGACCAATAGATCCAAGTAGCACAATTCATGAAACCTAGCTCCAAAGATGATTTACACTAGAGATAATCCTGACCCAAACCCCTCAAAGCCTGTGTACGACCCCGAGAAGATCATGTGTAAGGCTAGAGAGAAAGCGCCAGACCCATTCTATTACCTGGACAAAATCCTATCCTTTCCCAAAGACGATGTGCAGATCATTGATGACCTTGATTTTGATGCATTCTTTGAGCAAACTCTGTTCAAGTCGAAGTCAGAAACCAATTTGGACGAGATTGTTTTCGACCCAAAAAATTTCCAAGCCCTAGTATCAAGTAATATCCCTTAGAATCTGAATCCTCCTAGATCTATGGCCGCCAGATTCGCTCCCCTCATCCTGCCTTCCCAATTTCATGACTTTCCTCAAAATTATATCCAGAGGATCAAGCTCTATGACGCTGAGGGAAATGTTTTCGCTCAGAGGCACCTGGATTGGTTTAATGATTTCATCGATTTGGAGGAGGTGGACTACGCAAATGAAAAAATGAGGTTGTTTGCATAAATCCTTTCAGGAGATGTAAGAAAATGGTTCAAATCCCTCCCTCCCGCGAGAATTCAGGACTTTACCGCATTCGAGACGTCATTCCTAGATAAATGGGGAGACAAGAAAAAACCCTTTGCAGCTGCTGACATAATACAATAACATGAAGAAATCACTGGAAGAGACAGTGAAGGAATTCTCAACCCTCTTTTTGAAGGTGTACAACTCGATCCCTAGAGAAGTCAAGTTGCCCCCCAGTGCTCTGTAGTTGCGGTACATTGATTCCTTTGACAATGATTTCGCCATGTTGTTAAGAGAAAGAAGATCAACGAATCTAGATTCTATAATGAGTAATGTTTTCAAAGTCGAAGTAAACATGATGGCGTCATGGAAAATAAAACCAAGGTTCAACTGAGGTGACAAGAGACCCTAGGGAGATGCACAACCATTGACGTCGCGGTCCTCAGACAATAAATTTGACATGATGATGAAGACAATGGAGAGAATTTCCATGAGAAACAAACCTGTTGCCCGAGAACAGAATGACCCACCTCCCAAAAATCAGAACCTCGGAAGGGGTCAAATCCCTCAGATCAGACAGAGAAAATAGAAAGAGCAAAGGGATCAAGGTGACCAACAAACAAGACCTCCTTTCCAGAACAAATACGTGGATGAGGATTTTGACCAGACATTCGACGACCAGATGCTTTGTTGCGATGACCAAAACCCGCGCGTGTTCTTGACAAAGAGTGAGCATGATTGGTATATGAGAAGAAACAAAGAATTAGTGCCAGAGGCCGATGATGATATGATACTCGAAACAGACGATGCAACGTATTGGGAGACAGAGGAGTTCTAGAAATTTTATCAAAATGCCATCATGCAGTTCCAGAAGAAGTACAACCTCCAGAGCAAAGACGTGCCTACTGAGTTGCAACAAACAAACCCCATAAAGAAGCCTTTGGTGTACACCCCTTCCACAAGCCGATCAAGTTCAGACAGTGCGACCAAGGATGTGACAGAGAAAGCTAAGTCGAAGGAGGAGGTCCCCAAGAAAGCTCCAGAGATAGGACGGGAGGCGAGCAGAAAAGAGGTAGAGAAAACTTGTCCCCCTTTAAATTTTTAACACAAGATGACCAAAATAAAAATATATGTCTTGTTCAATGAACTTATTAGAGAGGGAGAGTATTGGGAACAAATCATTAAAATGTTGAAAATGGGTGGGACCCCTGATACTCTGAATATTCAAGATGATCACCCCGCCATCCTTTTTGGTCCACGCGTTGAAGAGACAAGTGATATCGAAGACATCCCTCCTTTCTATGTCAGTCTGAAGATCCATGACATGAACCTGCATAACACCATGTTGGATTCTGGCACGTCGCACAAACTCATGCCGAAGGTGATAATGGGTGAACTAGGTTTGGATGTCACCAGGCCATACAAAGACCTTTTCTCCTTTGATTCGAGGAAAGTCAAGTGTTTAGGCCTTATCAAAGACCCAATTGTATCGTTGGCTCAAATCCCCACTAAGAACATGGTCATGGACATGGTCATCGCAAACATACCCCCAAAATTCAACATGTTTCTCTCGAGGTCGGGGGATGCGAAGTTGAAGGGCATGTTGCAAATAGATATGTTGTATGCCACTATCCCTGTTTTTGGCCATGACAAAAGGTTTTACAGAGAAGTGATGCTAAAATACATGGTAAGCAACAAGACACAGCCACACAATTATCCCATATACGTCATTGACACTGAGGTGGGTCCTTCTATATTCTACAATGACCTGAGTTTCGAAGAGGAAGAACCGGTCGCCATCATAACAGTTGAAGCGAAGACTGCGTGGGAAACAACAGAAAGCGCCGACCCAAAAGACCGCACAGAAAACAGGGTGTGGAACATGATTTTTGATGGCGCAGTGAGCAGAGAAGGAGTCGGGGCTGACGTATGGGTGAGCCCCCCTGAAGCAAGAACAAATATGTGCTCATGCAAGCTCGTGTTTGAATTCACTAACAACATGGACGAGTATGAAGCACTAACATTGGGCTTACAAGTTCTGAAATAATTGGGCACGTAGAAGATAACAGTGCACTAAGATTCTGACCTGATCATAAATCAGGTAAAGGGTGTATATCAGACCAAACACCGGAAGCTAAGGGAGTACATGAATTTGTCTTTGGACCTCCTCAAAGGATTCTCAGAATATGACCTATCTACTATCCCCGGAGAGAAAAATCAGATCGTCAATGCGTTGGCCACCTTGGCCTCATTTTTTAAGATCCCCATATTCCCAAACAAAAGATATGAAATTGAGGTCAAGCATAGGCTGGTAGTGCCTGATAATATCAAACACTGACAAGTGTTTGATGATGACAAACAGGTGGAAAGATTCCTCCTTATGAGCGATTAGTTCATTAATACAAACATTGTCGAGGAATGCTGTGATGACGAAGATGAGAGCACAGATGCACGCAGTAATGATGACCCTTTCCAAAACCTGATCGCGGGAAGGGACATAATACAATTGAAAAATAATATTATTCCAAAGCAGTTGGTGCCACTGGAAAAGTTGTTTGACGAAAATGATGTGGCTAAGAACCCCAAGATCACAGCAAGTGAAGAAGATGTGGAAGACTGCAACATCGGGACTGAGGAGAACCCAAAGATGGTAAAATTATCCAAGACACTCAGTCCAGAGGTCAAGAAGGACTACGTAAAGCTCATAAAATATTTCCCGAATGTCTTCGCATGGAGCTACAATGACCTGAAAGTGTATGGCATGAAAGTGATCCAACATGTTATCCCTCTCAAGGAAGATCAAAAACCTTTCAAACAAAAGTTGAGATAGATAAATTCCATGTTGATGTCGTTGATTGAGAAGGACGTAAAGAAGCTTTTCGACGCTAAAATTATTGTTTCTTTGAAATTCTTGAAATGGGTAGCTAATTTGGTACCTATAAGAAAGAAAAGTGGTGAGATAAGAATATGTGTAGACTTCCGAAATTTAAATAAAGTGTCTCTCAAGGACCACTACCCCCTTCCTAAAATGGACTACATCTTGCAAAAAGTGGTGGGGTCCCAGAAGATGTCTATGCTGGACGGGTTCTTAGGATATAATTAGATCATGGTCCACTCAGATGACAGAGAGAAAATGACTTTCACAACTCCATGGGGAACGTTCATGTACGCCAAGATGTCATTCGACCTGATGAACGCTGGAGCCACTTTTCAGAGGGCCATGGACATCGCGTTTGCTGATGAAAAGTACAAATTCATCATGATTTATCTGGACGACATCACAGTGTACTCTACCTCCGACAAACGACATCTCGAGCACCTGAAGAGATTTTTCCAGAACTGCAGAAAATTTGGCATATCACTGAATCCGAAGAAGTCCCACTTCGCGGTAGAAGAAGGAAAGATGTTAGGGCACATCATTTCCAAGGAGGTCATTAAGATATACCCTAGCAGGTTTGAAGGGATCCTTAATATCGACACCCCGTGCAATAAAAAGGAGATACAATCTTTTCTGAGAAAGGTGAACTTTTTGAGGAGATTCATCTCAAACCTAGAGAAAATCATAAAACATATAACTTCCATGCTCAGAAATGAAAAAGAGATCAAGTGGAACCCAGAGGCCAATAGGTCTTTTGAGGATATCAAAGTGGCACTGACTAAATCTCCTGTACTAGCCAGCCTAGATTTTACGAAAGATTTCCTCTTGTTTTCATTCACCTCAGAACATACTATTTTCGACATGCTGCTACAGAAAGACGGAAAGGATTTCAAAAAACCCATAGCTTACTTCAGTCGGACGCTGCACAACCCTCCACTAAGGTATGAAATTATGGAAAAAAAGGCATATGCCTTAGTGAAAGCTTTGAAAGAATTCATGACATACATTTTGCACTCCCATGTCATTGCTTGTGTACCTAGCAGTTCAGTAAAAGATATCCTGACTCAACCTGACCCGGAAGGAAGGAGAGGCAAGTGGATAGCGGCCATGATAGAATACGATATTGAAATCAAGCCTACAAAGCTGATCAAAGGTCAGGGTCTTGAAAAGTTAATGGCACAGTCAGAGTGTGACACTGTAGACATGAATTCCATCCTTGATCTATCGAAATACCCCCAAGAAGAGAAAACTATGTAGGCGCCTCACCAATTCATTGATTCGCCATGGTACATGGAAATCATTTATGTGCTGGAGAATCTCCAGGCCCCTCCGGGTGTGAGTAAGACTAAGGCTAGATTTCTCAAGATTAAAGTGGTTAAGTTCTGCATCTTGGACAACTCACTCTACTGGAAAGACCTCGGGGGAATATTGCTGAGTTGTTTGCTGGAAGACGACACAAAGTGGGCCATACAATAATTTCACAAAGGCGAATGTGGAGGACCAATATTGGAAAACCACCACACACAAAATCTTGAGGGAGAGATATTACTGGCCTACAATTTTCGCTGACATATATAAGGAGGTCTCTAGCTGCCACGAATGTCATATTTTCGATGAAAGAAGAAAGATGCAACACCTGTCACTAAATCCGATCTCAGTCGAAGCACCTTTCATGCAGTGGGGTCTAGATTTCATAGGAGAGATAAATCCACCATCCTCTATGCATCACAAATGGATACTCATGGCCACCGACTATTTCACGAAATGGATAGAGGCGATCCCCACGAAACAAGCTACCAACGCAGTCATCATCCAATTCCCGAAGACGAAAATATTGTCGACGTTTGTGTGTCTCGTTAAGATAATTACAGATAATGCATCTGCATTCAAGTCTAAGAGGATGGATAAATTTTGCTAGGATTATAACATAACCCTGGGACATTCCACGACATACTATCCGCAAGGAAATGGGTTAGCATAATCCTCAAATAAGAGCCTAACCAGGATCATCAAAAGACTCCTACAAGAAAACAAGAGATCCTGGCATAAAAAGATTATATACATGTTGTGGGAAGATTGGTTTACCACCAAGAAGTCTATATCAATGTCACCTTTCCATATTTTTTACAACGTGGATGCAATTTTCCCTACTTCACTGGGACCGCCCATCAGGAAGTTTTTGCAAGAACAAGAGGCCGAGCCAAATTCTACGCAGAGGATAATTAATCAGCTAATTCACATGCAGCAGGTGAGAGAGAAGGTGTATAATATGTTGCAGCTCCATCAGGAAAAGATAAAGAAAGCCTTCGATAAGCATTCTAAGCTAAAGGATTTCTGGTTGGGTGATCTAGTTTTGAGATGGGACATGAGAAATGAAGGTAAAGGGAAGCATGAAAAGTTCAACCACCTTTGGACGAGTTCGTTCAGAATCAGAGATCATAGCGAAAAAAATGATTATTTTCTAGAAGGATTAGATGGAGAAAGTTTTGATTGGGACCCTGTAAACAGCAGGTTCCTCAAACATTACCTAATGAAATAATATCTGTTTGAGTCATTTGTCATTGTAAATAGTCGTTTTATTTTTCATCGAGTCAATAGGTCAGTAGAAAATTGAAGCTAGAAGTGAAGGCCCTAAGTTTATGCTGAAGTCTTAGAAGTTGTGCCAATAGGTTTAGTTTGTTTTCCATTCATCAGTTATTTTTCTCAGTGTCTAGAGGTCAAATAAAGCCCAATGGTCAGGCACCTGGTCTACTGTTCTTTGCTACCTCACAGGGAGGACAACATCCCCGTTGGATCCAGCTATTAGCGCCACCATTTTTCTTTCCATTTAAGATTCGGTTTTAATTCACGTTGCAACCCATGCGTCCAAACATTTGAAATCAAGTACATAGCACTGTGAGGTCGAAGTCAACAAGTGGTCGGTTTCCCATTGAAAATGGGAAGGGATGTCAGATTTGAAACTCATATAAGTGGTACGGGTATGCCTTTTCCAAGAGAGTCGAGTCTTGTTGAGAACCCAGTCTCTATGTGCCTAGGTCGATTCAAGTGGTTAATGGAGATCACATCAGCAAGTACAATAGTTATTATTGGTTCATAATGAAAGCCAAGGGAATGAAAAATCGCGGCATTCGTATCATGCATGTCCAACAAACCTTATCCCATGTATCTTACATGCGTGGATTTGCCATGGAAAACCTGCAACTCAACTTGGAACATCTCGTTGCCATGAATTCACTGTCCTCCAGCATGATTTCCTCTCTTGTCAAACTCATTATAATTCTCATATGTTCGACACTCTCTCCAGTTGCAGAACCAAGCCCGAACTCTATTCGCAATTTCCCCTTTCCAGTCCAGTTTTTTCAAAGTTTTCCCCCTGTGCGTTTGTTGGATATATTGGGCAAAAAATACACATTTTTCGCACCATGGTGACCTCCCAGAGCACAAGGAAAGGCATGTGGAGCAGCAGAACTGCAAGGTCCGAGCCCCAAAAATACTGGGAGTTGTTCTCACCTGTGGTGGGAATCCCCAAAGACGTGAAGCTAGCTATTATTTTACCTACAGAGAAGACTAGATCAAACCGTGCAGAATCTGAAGTGGAGGGATTCAAACAGGAAGGGAAGACAGTAGGAGCCCCCTCTCCCCAAAAAAAAATGCCTCGGAGAAGGGGCAGGCCGAGGAAGAACAAGGAGACCATGGAAGCGCGAGTTTTAGAAGAGTCGTGGGCCAGATTGGTAGCTGAAGAAGTACTCATGCATACCATATGGCTAGAACCTGTTGGAGGATCGAGCCACAAAACAGTTGAAGAACAAGGAGAGCAGATATCATAGGAGTGAATGATCAAGAGCCATCTCAACAACTTAAGCAGACAAAGCTGGCTATCATTGAAATCTATCGGGAAAACATGGAATTGAGGCGACAGTTAGCGACAAAGACTACGAAAGCATTAGCAACGCAGGGTCGCAAAGGGAACGTGGCATGGGTGAAAAGGCAGCTCAGAGAGGAACATGACACCATTGTACAGCTACGAGAAGCACAAAGACTAGCGAAATAAAGGCATACAAACCATCCCAGAGAAGGCGAAGTGGCAGAAAAGGAAGCCTGCACGGCTCTTGCCAGCGCACAGGAAAAGAAATTTTAGCAGGTGTTTGTTTCTACATTTGAAAGGCATAAGACAATTCTTGGCAGTTTTGAAGGACATGTTTCCCCAAAGCACTATACCCTTTTGATAATGACCATGAAAATCAAACAGTCACTTTTTGTGCACTCTCTTCCAGCAAATGAGTGTGTAACATAAATCAAAGTCGTTATAGAAAACAACAAGCTTCTGACAGACACATGTTCACTAGGATACCTGATCAAAGGGATACAATGACACATATTTCTTTGTATATAATCCTGACCGATGATCAGATTCCCATGGAAAACCTGCAAACAATCTCGAGTGAACAACATGATTATTGTCTATTTTTGGAAAGCACCATGCAAAGAGTCTCTGGCACATGTTTCTCAGTTTTCCTAGTTTAGGGTTAGCAGTTAGGAGGCAGGGTAGCCCAAGTAGCACCCTTGTTTATATATTTAATCTTTTTGATGTAAGCTGGGTTGGTTGGAAAATGTGGTAGACAACAACTATTGTATGTAATCTGAGTTTTGACCAGAATTTAATGCAAAGGTCTTGTAACTTGATGAAAAGATTCTAGTTGTAATAGTTGGATGTATTGTGCTTTCTCTCTCTGCGTATATGCTTCCTATTATATTTACTTCATATCTTTTTTCTGTCTATTTCAGAACGAATTTTCGAACCTGTGGATTCTCTATACAATGCCCCTTGTTCACGCCACTTAGACAAAACGTTTTCTTATAAATCTAACTCTGAATTCACCCGCAACGACACTCCGAGTTACTTCCTGTATTTTCTTCCACTGAAGTTTGTTGCTTGCCTAGCCTTATCCTCTCGAGTCCAATCACTGAGTCATTTTTCCCTTCTTTTCCTCAGACCAACCCCATAGCCCAGGTGTTACTTTCCTGCACCAATATAACCAGAACCCATTTATCATAGGTGTTAAATCTAGTCATTGCTTTCAAATCCATATCTTGCGCGGAGACTGTGCCATTTCTGAGAGAGCCCTCTCCAAATCCGAAAGGCTAGTTTCGGGTCTCAAAATTGGTTGAAAAAGTTGCCTTCATCATCTGTTTATCAACTGAACAGATTTACGGAGTGCTAACAAAGACTATGGTAAAAGACATAAAGAATATTTATTACTTCTCAAATTGTCAGTTGCAGACGCATTATCTCCAGAGGTAATAAATTCCACTGTAACATTTTTCGTATGGACGAATATCAAGAATATGTATCAATCATCAAAATTTGGGCAAGCATTTTATTTGAAAAACCATGTGTTTTCCATGAAGTTGCAAGAAGGAGGATCAATCTTTGAATATCCATTGCAGTGAAAGGATCTCAATGATCAATTGTTTGTTATTGGGAAGCCAATAGACGATGAGGATATGGTTTCTTTAGTGATGCAAATCATTCCACCATCATTTGATTCATTTTTTGAGTCGTTGCATCTACTTGGGGATACTCCAACTCTTACATTTGAAACCCTATAAACATTTCTTCTACATAAAGAAAGGAGACTAGATAAGACTAAATCATCAACTTTGTCCACTATAGAGAGTGCATTTAGTGCACAGTACAAAGGTGAAAAGAAACAAAACAATGCTAACCATGCAATCAAGAAACCTAAATTCATATTTTATTACTGTGATAAGCCTAGACACTTCAAGAGAGATTGTCGGAAAAGATAATATGACTTGGAAAGAGGTTAAAGGAAGTCAATACATGCAAATGTTGCTAAAGGAGATGAAGAAGAAGCAGTAGGTGAGTTTGCATTTGTGGCATCACAAAATCAATCATCAAAATCTACAACTTGGTATTTTAATTCATGTGCATCTCGACATTACACATGTCACAAGCATTGGTATGTAAATTTCATTGAAGATAAGAGCCATAGCAAATATGTTTCTTTAGGTGATGATTAGACTCACTATATTAGAAGATACAGGGATGTTTGTGTCAAAATGAAAAATAATTTAAGTTGTACCTTCAATAAAGTTCGACATGTTCCTGACATGAACAAAAATCTTCTATCTATTAATGAGATAACCAAAAATCCTAATCTTTGTGTGAACTTTCAAGGAAACAAATGTATGTTTTATTCTGTTCATGATAACAAGGTGATTGTTGTTACAAAAAAAACATATGCACATGCTACAGTATATAATACCAATGTACTTTTGCATGAAAGGTATGGACATCTAAGTTATCAATATTTATCTATACTTAGTAAGACTAATATGGTGGATGGTCTTCCATCCATTCAGGGATGTCAAAATGTATGTATAGGATGTCAACTATAGTAGAGAATACCAATGTACTTTGGCATGAAAGGTATGGACATATAAGTTATCAATATTTATCTACACTTAGTAAGACTAATATGGTGGATGGTCTTCCATCCATTCAGGAATGTCAAAATGTATGTATAGGATGTCAAATGGGAAAACAACATCGAAAATCATTTTTGTGGTGAGCCAAAAGAGTTTTGGACCTAGTACATGATGATTTGCATGGTCTAATGAAGAAACCCATAGTGCTTGGAGTAAATTGTTTGATCCAGGTGGATATCGGTGGCCACCCACCTTTTCTAATTGAATCAAAACAATTTTTTGGCAATTTTGGTAATTTACTATTTTTGGCAGGTCCTGAACTTTCGGAGCCGTTTTGAGGCCCTAACCAACGTTTTTTGGTAACATATCGATCGAAAAATATCACCATGATATTTTCTACCAACATTTTTATTCCTCGGATAGATATTTATAATGATGTATCATACACATCAAACAAAGATAGTATGCCAAAGTTATGACCCTGGGAAATTGATGTACCAATTTACCCCGACGGGGCCCACAAGACTTTTGGCGCTTGATCTCCTAGGGTTAGGTTTTTGGATGTCTAGGGTTTTTGACATTCCTATTTATTGTAAAAAGGGCTTCATAGCCTCGTTGTAACCATCTTATTGTGAATGCGAGTATCTGTCACATCTCTTCTCAGAGATAAGTTACCACCATTCTAGCAAGTCTTCCACTCTATATTTTTACAGTCTCTGTACATTTCTTTCATTAATAAAAATCATGTATTATTGTATCTTTGTGTTTATGGTTGCATCTTTGATACATTTATTTTATATTATTAGATATCCATGATATCTCTGTGCATTTATTTATTATATCTCCACTCTCATTTCGTGCCAAAAATAATCCATATCATTGTTTCCTATTGTTGGTTGATGACTTCTGTTATACACCATTTTGTCACACTTTTCTAAGTGTTGTAAGTGTCGCATTTCACTTTGCTAAGTGTTGTAAGTGTTTCACTTCACTCTACTCGGTGTCATTAGTGTCGCAAATACCATGGTCCATTCTACTAAGTGTCACAACTTATTTTTTGTGCTTTTCCTAAGTGTCGCCATGTCAACACCATGCAAGAATGATCCATTACATTCCCTTGAACAACAAGAAGAAAAAAATGCCTTTAAAAACCTGCAAATTTGACCTTTTTCACTCAGTATTGGATTTGTTTGACCATGGACGCTACCTTTCCCATGTTGGGGGAACATCCATACTCCTTTTCCAGTAATATGGGAGCATCTTGGATGCCATGTCCACCTCTCTAGGGGAGTTTCCATGCATATTGGGTCAAACTCCATGATTTTAGGGGGAATCTTCGAGGAAGTTCTGGATAGTTCTTGTTTTGTTTTCTTGTTTTCATCAAGATATGGTTCAAGTTTTCTTCCATCCTATCTTGGGAACAAGTATAACCATGAAGATAATTCATATCCTACCTTATCCTCAACTACACTCCTGGTTTATCCTAATAGTTATCCCTTCCTGCATCTATATAACCAAGGCATTGAAAGTGAGGAAGGGGATGGATAAAGAAGTATATCAAACTTATGATCTTGTCAAGGAGAGCTAAACCTTTTCCTTCTGTGGAGTTGAACTAGATTCATGTTCAAGGGATGAACAAATAATCTTGAAGGATTGCAACAACATCTAATGGTTGTAACATTTTCATGCTTTTATTAATAAAATAACTTGGCCTATTTCTCTTAAGCTTTCTCATTCACTTCGTGTTTATTTGATTTCTTTTCTTAAGTTATTAGTTGGTAGGGTTGCTATTATTTAATCATAGATGGTAGTAGGAGAAGGTTCCTTTGTTCTTGCAGGATCGACTTCGTGAAGGGGCTGCTTGGATTGGAGCTCAACCATTGGAGCGTCAAGGACGAACATCGAAAATCAAGTACACACACCTTTTATCCTTCTCTCTCAACCCTCCCGCAAGAAAATAGAATGGTTTGTTAGGAGGATGTTAGTGTCCACTTGTTAGATTATGTCTCACTTGTAGGGAACCCAACTAAGGGGAACTCAACATATCTGCGAGGGGAGAATTATCACAACACTTCTCAAGGAAAATGTGGGATTACTTTCTGAATAAAAAAGTCATATTGTTTTTCAAATTTTGTAGAATGGAAACATTTGGTAGACAAACAAACTGGAAATAAAGTCAAAGCTATAAGATCTGATAATGGAGGTGAGTTTGTTTCAACTTAATTCAAGGAATTCTATAAAAGAGAAGGTATACACAAGCAATATACCACTCCATACACTCTACAACAAAATGGAGCCGTGGAAAGTAGGAATAAGATAGTTATGGAGATGGAAAAGTGCATGGTGCATAGTTGGAATGTACCATATCGATACTGGATTGAAGCAGTAAATATTGTGTTTTGCATGCTTAACAAAATTCCTTATAAATTTTTAATAATAATATTCCCAAGGAATCATGGTTAGGTAGAAAACCTTTTATGAGTAATTTTCATGTTTTCGGTTGTATTTTTTTGCATGTATTCCTAAGGAAAAGAGAAGTAACTTAGATGCAAAAGGAAAATTATATATGTTTGTTGGCTGCAGTGAGCATGTTAAGATCTAGAAATATCCCCATGTTATGTATAAAACCCTTTATTAAGCCCTATATATTGAATTATTACATTTCTAGTGTTATATTTGTATGTAGGCTAGAACCCTTCATTGCACCCTTTCATTATAATTGTACCCTTTGTCTCCTATATATATACTAAGGAGACCTAGTCTTAGGATCATGATATCTCATATCATATTCTCTTTTGAATTGGATATACTATAAAAGGACGTGTCCCCCTCAAAGTGGACTATATTCATTGACTTCTTATCATTTTTAAGGTGTTGGATCATAACATTTAGTATCAGAGCTTCAATCTTAGGGTTTTGTTGCTTCAAGCAGGCCATCTTGGAATTTTCACTATAAATTTTTTTATGTGACGCTTCAAATATAAAAAATGAAGGTTAATGAGGAGACATATCCAAATACATCTAGTAAAAATTTCAAGTTCTTGTTCATTGTACTTTCATAAATATATCCTATGGAAAATAGGGTTTTTGACTCATCCTGAAATCCATTTTAAATGTGTCATCTTGGAATTTTCACTATAAGTTTTTCTCTGAGAAGTTTTATATAGTAAAATTTTGTGGAGACTTAGAAAACATAGTGAAGTATGTTTGGTCCAATTTTCAGGTTTTGAGTTGTTATATTTTTGGAGATATATTATGTGGAAGTTGGGGTTTGTGACTAGTCCTGAAATTCGTCTCAAATGAGTCACCTTTCTATTTTCGCTATAAATGAATTTTAGCGAAGTTTCAGAATCCTAAGGAGACACAACGAATTATATGTGAAAAAAAAATAGAATTTGAGTCATTATAATTTGTAAGATATATCTTGTGGAAGTTGGGGCTTTTTACTAATCTTGAAAATAGTCTTAAACAAGTCATTTTGGTATTTGTGTTATAACTATTTTTCTATGAAGGTTCAAACTGTGAAATTTTTGGGAGTTTAAAAAGTCATCTCAGAGTACTACAGGACAAAATTTTAGACTTGGAAGGGTTCAAATTTCATATATATATCAGGACAAAGGTGAACCATCTAAACATAGTCCAAATTAGGGTTTGAAAGGTACGTAACTTATGATTGGCATAACCTTTGATTGGAAGATCTATTTTTGGTGATTCAAAACTTATGAAAAAGAGGAAAAAGAGGAGAATTATTATTTTCTCATATGGCTCAGAAGGTTCCTCCAAAATTTACTTCACCAATTAAACCTCCAGAGAGCTCAACCATGACTCAAGAAGAAAAAGATGAAATTTTTGACGAAATTGAAAAGGTGGTAAAGAACATGAATGAAAATATGGAACATATGGAAAAGAATATGAATGAAAATATGGAACATATCTGACATATGGAAAATAAGATGAATGAAAATAATGCATATATGGAAAATAATATGGATGAAAATAGATATCAAATGGAAAGAAAGATGAATGAAAATCGGGAACATATGGAAAATAAGATGGAAGAATTTAAAAAGCCCATGTATGACACATTATTACATAC
>SNQJ01S0049579.1:81372-99231 GCA_010110895.2 Picea sitchensis
AATGGGTGACAAACAAGAGAACTCTAAGAATCATGAAGAAAGAAATGAAAAACAAAGAATTCCAAGAAGAAGAGTTAGAAATAGCCTATCGACACATAGTTGTAATACCCTAGGTTCAAGTTTATCTTTCGACCAACAAAACCCACCAAACATCGGCCCTTTCGGCATCACCTGCTTACGTAGATGAAGTCTCACCTGAGGTATGTATTGGGACTGCAGAAACCAAGTTTCTGCAGTGTTAAGGGGACGAGAGGTTATGTTCCTATTCATTATGACTTAACTATTTATATGCGTGTTATTCTGTAAAGGTTCTTGTTCAGATACTTATGCATTATTAGATTAATATTACCATTCTATTTCCAATTATAATATAAATTCATTACTGTAACCATCCAAACTCTTGCTCCATAATCACATGTAAAGCAAATCTACTTGAACATGCATTCAAAAAATTTCCTAAGCACAACCACATAAAAGAAACAAATTTCGGTATCGTCCTTTTAGCATTCATTCATTGATTATTCTCATCAACAAAATTTTACATTTAATAACTCAGGAACCCGACAGACTCGTGACATACTCTCAAAAAAATTACTCGACAATAATCAAATGGACGAACAGACTTCTCAGGAACTAAACTTATCACTCGGACCAATCCAGAACCCCACATAACAAATTCTACAATACTACTCGATAATAATCATATGGAGGAACCCTTATTCTCCCAACCCATTACATATTTATATAGAAATCTAGGGCTAAAAACCCTAATTTGTTCATCCCAAAAATACCCCATTACAATGCATACTTTCCTTAGCTAACTAGTTGTTCGGGATACTTTTTCATCTGCATGTTGCTTTTTGTTGTTCTTCGATTTTTGGAATGTCAGGAAATCCTTCTGTCATGCTTTATTCTCTCACTTTCTTCTCTTTATTTATCCTCTGTCGGCTTTATTAATTTGTCTGCGTGGTGTCTTCCTTCTGCGCACTTTCCTGCTTCTACGCATTTTCCTCCTCGATGCACCTCAGTTGCGCACTCCCTAGATTTCCTTCTTCTTCCACACACTTTTCCTATACTTAGTATTTTTCCCAAAACTATATCTGAAACTATAAAAATATCTCCAAAGCTTCCTATTGAACAAGCCCCCAACACTCACGTGTGGCTCATCCTAAGCCATGCAGACTTGTTTCCTACTCTTCCATGCCACAATGAAGTTTTGAGAGGAATCATTTGCTACCTCCACCTCTTTGATGATTACAGCCTCTATTTTTGTTATCTCCTCTGCCCCCTGTGTGGTCAAGTTTGTAATTTTGTCCTCTGCTTCAATCATTTCCTACTTGACCTTACCTTGCACAGTGGCCAATTCCCCAATTACCCTCACTACTTCTTCCTTTAGTGGTCCCAGTCTTTGTTGAAAGATATTTTGTTGATCCCTCATCTTTTCTACCTCTATGTATGACTACCTCTGAGCCAAAATGGCTATCATATTCTCTACAGGTGGAAGTCTTGTTATCTTCTCTGAAGCTTGATGTGCTCTTTATTATTCTTCTCTTAAGCATTCTTCCACAGCCTTCATCTCTAGGTCTTCTACTAACTCGATCCATATATGTGTGCTCTCCTCACAGAGTTTGGTGCATTCTCTTTATACTTTCTTGATATTGGAAATTGTTGTCGTTGTCATTCTCTCCCTACCTTCATGCACTTTCGGTGGAATTCCTGGCATGCTCTGCAATTTTAAGTCCTCAATCTTCTCATGGAAGCCCTTAATGACATCACTGATATTTAACACTTGTTTTTCCATAGTAGCTTCTACTATTATGGGGACTTCTGGGATTGCTTTATATAATTTGTGTACAACTGCTTTGGTTTTCTACACTATTCTTTTAACTTCATCCTTTTCCTTTAATGCTTTCTTGACCCTCTCCTCAGCCTCGTCTTTATTCTTTATAACTTCTTCTACTCTGCCTTCAACTTCCTTCTTTTATTGAAGTGTCATGTCATACTACTCTTGTAATTGGGCTCTTACATCCCTTATTCTTTCCAAATATTTGTGTTCTTCCTCTCCTTTGTTCTTCATTTCTTACAACATTCATGCTTGCAATTCTTGCAGTCTTTGCATGGGAATCCTTGATACGACTGTATTGAGATATCCCAGTGCAATTACTTTCTCTTGTAACTCGCCTGTTGGAAACTCCATCACATATATATCAATATACAAGGTTCTATGCCTTGTTTTTAGTTGTGTCAAGACCGGCTGCATGCTTTTTTATTCTCTCCTTGGCACCATGCTTTTCATGTGCTATTTCGTGATGCTCATTCCTTCCAACATCTATTGGAGTGCTGCCAATTTCTCTTTCACTCTATGTTGTCACTCCTCTTGCTTCTTTGTGGCTTCTTCTATAACTTCCTCTACGACGTCCCTTACCTGGTAGCCTATGTGGTCCATGTCATCACCAGTTAAGGTATACACTAGGGTTGCCTTATGCGCCTTGGTTTTCTTGCATGCATTTCCTTCTTGTTCCTTCCCCTTATCTTTTATTTTACCTCTTGTTGTTGGAACTGATTGTTGCTCTTTTGTTGTGGATGGTCCAGGTTCATCTCCTACGCCATTGTTTTTCTCATTCCTCTGCTAGTCATCTAATTCCTCATTGATATTATCCTGCTCTTCTCCCTCGTCTGAGTGCCCTATTTTCTCTACTGGGATTTTCTATCCCTCTTCCTAGTCATTCACTATTGAGCATATATCCTTCAATGTCGACCTATAGTGGGTTGGCAATCATTGGCTCATCGTATCTCTCTTGGCATGCACATACATGTGGTGCATGTCTTCTTTAAAATTTACGATCTCCTTATGTGTCTCCATCGTCTCTGTTGATATGTGCAACGTATGCTCAACTAGATATGTGATGTTTTCCAAGTATACATAAAATGTAGCATTATTTTCGTTATGTCTTCTCTTAATAATTGAATTCCATAAGTTTTCATATCTCCCAACCATATTGCCTCTACCTAATATGTGCATATGTTGATAATACCCTGGTTCTTTCCAACTGACCAGTGCAATCAAAATTAAAAACCATGTGTAATGGAACTATGTGTCTTTTTCCTGGGCCTCAATGCAATCCTGTAAAAATTGGTTTACTAAAAAGGTAGCCCAGTTAATCTGAACCCCTTCAACACATTTATTTGTAGTTACAGTGACTACAGTTGGGACTTCATCCTTCCTATACTTGTGCAACAACTTATAGGCCAACACCTGCATTGCAAACCGAACATTGGGGTCACTGATGTTTTTCACGTCCAGTCCCCTCTTTCCCACGAAGGTTTGGAATTTTTCTTTCATCGCTTGTGAGAGTACTCTCTCTCCTACCTTATTGAATAAAAGGGTCAGATCATCTCTTGCATTTAGTAGCCCCATAATTCTTGAAATCAGTGCAGTATCAATCAATATTAAAGGATCTATCCATAGTGTCCCCCGATGGACACAAATGAGAAACACCTTCACACACACATTAATCTCCAAGTTGATCTTGAAATGTGGGATTTCCAAGAGGTTCAAGATGCCTACCCTCTCCAATCCCATCACCCACTCCTATGTCTCCAATAGGATTTCTCTTGTGCCTGGTACGCTCCTTCTGTGAAAATATTTTTATCTTTCTAACTCTGAGAATTTATGCTCATCAGTAATGTCATGGTCCATGAACTTCAGGTCGACCACGTTGTTGAGCATCTCTCCTTCAATGCTTACACCAATATAACTTGTGATTTTGGGAGCGAGTATTTCCTATTTGTTGGGACGTTGATTTACGACGAGTTGTCCTTTCTCGGTGGGAGGTACTCTCTGTGGAAACTCGCCTGTGACATTGAAGTCGAAGCTCTGGTTACTTCCTCGACCTCTAGTGTATTTATTGGGCGCTTCGACTATTTTATGGATGTTTTTTATGGTGCTCCAACCTTTGGCAGGGCCATCTATATTATGCGTATGATTCCTTAATGGGCTTTGCATATGTTCTCTGGTAATTGTATCTCAACTCTAATGCACTCATATTCTCTCTAGTTTTCTCTAGTTCGCTCACTCTTGCATGTGACAATGATTTTGTCTTACTGATCCTTCACCATTTTTGTGCCTCTGTTCCAATTGTGCATGTATCTTCTCACCTTAACTACCTTGTCCAATCCGCCAACGTGGTCTATGAGTTGTTAAATAAATGCATCTTTATTACCAAAACCATCGTGTGATTTTTCCCTTGTACTGCCAATAGTCGTAATTTCTGGCAGCTTTTACCATTTAATATTATATGACACCTTTATGACCTATCACTCCCGCTTCACAGTCATCATTTATGTGCTTTAATGTTTTTAACAATCTTGTGATTGATAAACTGCGTAACGGTTCTTATTGTTGCATCTGTGTGCTTTGCAATCTTTCTCTTTTGTGTATTGTCTTCTAAATTGGCACAGTTCCATTATGATGCATGATAACCATTCCTTCTGCACAATCTCCCAGGCTTTTTTCTCTATAATATTTTTATTTTTGATCTATCTACTTTTTATTTGATTTTCTTCCCCTTTTCCACTTTTTATTTGTTTTTCTGTGTTTTTCCTTCCTACTATGGTACAACTACTATAATACATGTGTTCTGGCACAGCCCAGATTACTGTGCAAACTGTCAGTTGTCTCTATAGAGTTTCAACCAACTTCCATTCACCATTCCTCCAATGAGTTCTCCATCCAGGGTTTCCAACTGCACAACACTTATCTCTGTTACGTGTTGAATTACATAGCATCCTAACCAGTACATTCTAAAATTTCCTGGATGTTGCATGAAATTTTTGTCATAGAGTAATACCAGATCTCCCACATGAAACTTTTTTTGTTTTATGTGTTGATCATGCCAAGCTTTCTCTCTAGCCTTCTGAACTTGTTCATGAAAACCTATGATGAATCGATCTTCCTCAAGTTGTACTAAATGTTCCAATATCTCCTCTATTGCGCCAATGTCTTATAGCTCAGTGATTGATGCAATGCGCAGGCTAGGTAGAATAAACTCCATTGGCATCACTACTTCCTGCCCATAGAACAATCTGAAAGGTGTATGTCCTATCAAATTTTTACTTGTACTCTGATAATCCCATAACACTGCAAGAACTCTTAAGTCATATTCGTTTCTCCCTACGTTGCAAATTTTGGTCAAGGTATTCTCCAAGATTTTATTGAAAGCCTCAACTATTCCATTAGCCTGAGGATGATATGGGGTACTCTGTTGATGATGGATTTGGAACTCCTCAATCCATGTTGCAATTGTCTTATTCAGAAAGTGTGTGCCTTGATCACTGAGTAAAAAGCATGGACTTCCAAACCTTGTGACTATATTCTCAAACAAAAATCTTGCAGCAGTATTTATGGTGCAATCTGTAACTAGGGTTGCTTTTGACCATCTTGTCAAAAACTTTGTCGTAGTGATGATGTACATTGCCCCTAATCTTCTTTCTTATGGATTGATTGATCCTACAAAGTAAATGTCCCATTTATCAAATGATTGCAACATAACTTGTGGATTTAAAGGCATTTCATCCCTCCTAGATGGCTTTCCCACTCTTTTCCATACATCACATGATTGACAATATTCCTTCGCATCTTTGTGAAGTCTAGGCCACCAAATCCCTACGAACAAAATATTTTGTGCAATTTCTCTCCCTGCATAATTTCCTCCTACAATCATGTCATGTGCTTCTTCTAATATCATTGATATTTCATGTTCCAACACACAACGTCTCAAGATTCCATTTGCATCCAACTTGTATAAATTCCCTGCAATCAATTGATAATATGTTTCTTTAACTACCAGTTGTTTCTTCTATGCCACTGTCATCTATGATGGAGCCATGCATGTACTTAGAAACTGTATGATGTCTGAGAAGTAATCATCCACCATATTTACGGAAAATAGTTGTGCATCTGATAATCTATCATCTAAATTTACAGTATCTTCTTCTGATAGTATGCACGATAGATGATCTGGCCCTGCATTTAGCTTCCCTAGTTTCACTATAACCTAGAAATCATATTCTTGAAACAATAGTAGCCAGCATATTCTCCCCCCCAACATTGGGTTATTGACTATGTATTTTAATGCAGAATGGTCTATGTGCATATTAAAGTGAGACCCCAACAAATAATGTCTAAACTTCTATAGCGCATAGACTAGTTCCAATCCTTCTCATTATGTGGTAGTATAATAATTCTCTGTTGTGGAAAACTTCCTACTTTCAAACACAATTGGGTGATCTATGTCTCCCTCCCCTAGTTGAGATAGTATTGCACCCAACTCTATGGAGGATGCATCTACTTGTACATGGAAATCTTTATTCCAATATGGAAAGATCAAAATCGACATGATTACCAGTTTTTTCTTCAAGGTGTCCAACCCCTTCTAACAGTCCTCGTTCCATTGAAACTTTGCTTCCTTCTTCAGTAACTTTTCCATCGGTGTTGTGATATATGTGTAGCCATTAATAAATTTCATGTAATAGCTTGTATGACCCATAGTTTCCCTCATTTTTCTGACTGATGTAGGTGGTTCTAACTCCAGAATGATTGTAATCTTGGCTATATCTACTAGCAATCCATGCTTGCAAACTACATGTCCCAAAATAATTCCAAATGGTGCACAAAATATACACTTCTTCAGGTTCAGTGAAATTTAACACTATCTACACCTATCCAACATCAGCATGAGTACTTATATGTGATCCTTCAGTAGACTGAACACAGTCCAATCATCCAAGTACACTTCAAGTAACTTATGAATAAATTCCTTAAATGTTGCTACCACAACTCTGGAAAATATCGTCGAGGAATTCTTCATTCCAAATGGCATTAATGTATATTAATAACTCCTCGACTCTTTCGTGAAAGTGGTTTTGTGTCGATCCTCCTACGCAATTTTTATATGATTGTACCCAGAGAATCCATCTATAAAAGAGTAAGTTTCTTCTACACCTACGTTCTCCAGTACCTCATCTGTGAATGGTGTTGGAAATGGATCATGTAAACACGCGTCATTCAACTTCCTTAGATCCATGTAGATTTTGATTCCTCCTATGTTTTTATCTTGCACTACCATTGGATTTATTCATTCATATTCTTCTAAGGGTTCAATAATTCCTACATCCAACATCTTGTCTAGTTCATATTTCACCTTCTCTTTGTAATTTAGATTTATCCTGTAAGGCCTATGTCGAATTGGCTTAGCACCTAGCTTCAGTGGAATCTTCATCTCACCTAAGTCTCCAGTTATCCCCTTCATTTCTGAAAATGTCATTGGGAATAGGTCTTGGTATTCTTGCAATAAATTTGTGATCTTCTCTACTATCTCATCGCTCCAATAATCTCATATCCACGCAAACTTGGGATTCTTTGTTGTCCCACTGTTTACCTTTCACATCTTTATCGATTATGTGTATGTGGCGGACTCAATATCTATCCCTTCCACTGCTCAATCTCCTTCTGTTTCATGTACTTGTACATTCCTAGGATATTCCTCATTCTATTCTTCCTTAACCACATTATAGCATTCCAATAACTCATGGACATTTATATTGGCTATGTGCACTCTGCATACTAATAACATTTCCATAGGCCCCTCTTCGGAGAAGATACTAGTTCGAATCACCTGTAGCACTGCATCCATTTATGGAGATTCATGTTCAAATGTAAACGTGACTCTGAACCTCTAGACCAACTCTTTCCAGCGTGTTGTCTCCCTACTCATTTCCAATTCCAAATACCAGTTCTTGGAATTGTGTGCAGTGTGTGTATAAATTTGTGCATACATTCTGTTTTCGATACCGAACTCCATAAATCCCTACACTACTCAACATGACTTTCTGGGTCACTTTCTCCTATATACTTCTACTCAATGTTTTCTTCCTCAATACCAAACCTTATTTGCATTATTATGTTGCACTATGACCAATCTTTCATCCCCTCTCTGTGTGTAACCCACCATCTGGCTGGAGTCTCTTTTAGGACAACATCTAGTGCTAACAACCTTTGTTGTTTGAGTAAATACAACTCAAATTCATTTACAAACATGCTTATATCATTTAATCCATCATAATTGGGTGGATAACATAGCTTTGTTCCAATCCAGTGCAAGGATTGGTTTATACATGTACATCATCTAGTTGACACTTCATGCATCCTCTATTGCCAATGTTCTAGACCTTCTTCTGAATCTAATTCACACGAACTAATACTTCTCCAACTCAACGCACCATCTGTTGTCCGGTTGACATAATCCTCCATCCACACAGTCATGTTATATAAGTTGTCAATTTCATTTCCTATGGATTTCTCTATGTATCTCTTTCCTTCTGGGGGATCCAAGGGTGCAGTAACTTTCAAATCCCCAACCTCAAATATCATCTCCCTCTTTTTCAAGTTAATGATTGTATGCTTATCAAAGGACCATTCTAGTCCCATTAGTGTTGGATATGGTTGATCGTCGTCCATGATCTCAATATCTTCAAACTCTACCACACTATGCACCCCATCTATGCTCACAGGTACTCATGTCAAACGACCAATCATGACTATTTTGTGTTGATTCGTGAGCCTTAACTGAACGTGAGACCATACTAATTTAGGTTTTCCCATCATCTCGGACCCCAAGTCCAAGATGAAATTATCCACATCATACTCCCTAATCTACATACTGAATCTGAATTCTCTATTGGTTATCTTCCTGCACAGTACATGATTTACCATCCTTTGTGTGATAGGGGTTTCCCTTCCTCTTGTACAATGATCAATCATGTCATATAACATACTGAGCACAGTTTCATCTTTCATTATCTCTACACAACTCCTCAACAATTTTGTTAGCGTGCTTACCTTTCCATTTGGTTTATTTGGCACAGTGTGATCTTCTACATGAGGTGTAGATGATGTTGAAGCTCCCCAATCCTATCCAAGTACTTATTTTATTACTCTTTGATATGTCTCATTTTCCTCCTACGGATCAAAGGTTGGCATAGGCTTTGTTGACTTCCTTACACATTGTTAAATCTACTTTCCTCCATTTGTTATATCAGCTCATGTTCTAGCTCCTTTATGCGTAACAACTGCTATTCTTGGTCCTTCGTTCCATTTTTCGGCTAATATCTTCTGCACATTCTAATTTTGATTCTAGTTTTGGTTACCTGTGGCCTGCCATTTCGCAACTAGTTGAGGAAAATATTATGTTGCATGAGCCAATGCTATGAAATATGTGCATGTTGTACATGGATTCAGGTAGTCTCGGGCCAAGTGTCTTGGTTTATTACAATTATAACATATTATCGGTCCTCTTCCTCCTCTCCCAAAAGTTCCTCTGCCTCGACCTCTACCAAAGTTCCCTTTGTTTCCAACATTGAACCCTCTTTGATTAATGTATTATAGACCACCCCCTTCTGTTGCAACATTATCCTCCTGAATCATGTACATATCTAATGTGTGCTCCCTCATTAAGTCGAACGCATGGAAATCCTTCTCTTCATGTCCTACAGACTTGCAAAAATTACAAAACAAGTCCCCTTGTGTACTCTGGTACTTTTGTAGTAATGGAGACTTAGTTGGATGATGGCCCCATGTGTTACATCTCTCACAATACCCTCCTCCCGATAATGGATTCGGTGCTCCAATTTCCAAATACTACGCAAATTCTGGGCATTAGTCCTTGTGATGGTCTTCAGTTATGCACTTGGTACACCAAAATTGTTCTTGTTTCTCCTTTATTTTTGTAAGTTCTTCCAGTTGAATCATCAATGCAACCAATTACATATGAACTTGTCTCATTCCTCCATTGTCTCCTACATGGGATGACTCCAATTTAATTGCAATTTCTAGTGCCTCGGGCTACGATGCAACCTTTTATTGAATCAATGGCCTACGAATGTGTGGTAGAAGCCCTGCAATAAACCATTCTTGATGTTTTTGATATGGGATCTGGAAATTCAGTCTACCCATCACATCCTTAAATCGATGATCAAAATCCCATATCGACTTTGTTTGTACATGTTTAATCTCCTTCAATTTTGTGATGTGTTGTGACTCTGATTTTGGCTTCTTGAACTCTTTTAGCGATGCTTGCCTTATCTTTGCCAAAGTCCTAGCCTGTCCTACAAGTGTGATACTATGCATCTTCATATACCATACTAGTGCATGACCTCTAAATGTTGTCGTTAATTGCACAATATTCACAGCCTCATCCTATATGTTCTTAGCAGCCCAATATTTTTCACAGAAAAACAATGTTGTTCTGGGTCCTCTGACACAACTCCTTGGAACAAAGGTAGGCTAAGAGTATTATCTACCCATTCCATGTTTCTTTGTGTAGTCCCTCCTCTTGGTTATGTTGGTTGACTCATATTCTAACTCTAACTCTGCGCACTACATCCAACGTTTTGATTTCTACTACTTTTTCCTCCTTGGCTAACTACGATGGATTTTGACAAGTCTTAAACTGTTATCTCTTATTGTGACGATGCACACAGGGTCGTGGATTCCAAAAAATAATCAGTCTGAGTAGGACTTAACAATTATTCTATTACTAGACTAGACTAGAACTCCTCTTCTTCTCCTCCTATATATTGTATCTCCATGCTTTGTATTGTTGTGCAAGGTTCTCTCTCCTCTGGCTCACTATGTGTCTCATCTTTCCCAAGCCCAGTATTTCACCTCTTATACCTCCTTCCTCTGCGCAATACTCCAAACTCATATTCTTCCTCTAGTATACCCTCTTCTTGCATCCTCGGTCCCTTCCTTACTTCTTCTTCACTTCCTTCATTCTCTCATGTTCTCAGACTATCCTCTTTCCATCCCCCGGTTCCCCTATGTGCGCGAACCCGTTTAGTAGTCAGATTGCATTTTCATCATGCACTTGTCACACAAAAACATCTTTATCCATGTACCCAACGATTTCATCAACCTTCTTCACAGACCCTTGAAAATGTCCCTTTCTACAACACTATATGATTTGATACAATCCATTGCAAATTTTGTAATATATCCTCCTAGTATGCTATCCAGCCATAAATAAAATGCACGAGTAATTGGGTTACTTACAGAATTCAACTGTCTTACCAACTCAAGAGTCCAATTCCTCGGCGCTGCCTTTTTGTACCTTCCATTATTCTCCACTAATATTTCTAGCCACTCAGTTAGAATAATTGGAAACTCGCCAAAGAAAATTTCATGTAGTAATATATACACATACCTTTGTATCCATTACTTGTCACTCATCCGAGGATTTTTTTTCTCTTGTCGAGAAAATTCCCATTCCTCCCTTTCCAACCATTTTGATATCTCCTTCTTATTCAACCTCCAAAACATTCCCATAATTTCAAATTCTAGGTATCGGCAATGGAACCATTTGTTGACACTACGCGCGGTTGTAAGACCCTAGGTTCAAGATTATATTTCGACCAACAAAACCGATCGGACACCGGCCCTTTAGGCATCACCTGCTTTCACAGATGAAGTATCACCCGAGGTATCTATTGGGACTGCAGGAACCAAGTTTTTGCAGCGTTAAGGGGACGAGAGGTTATGTTCCTATTCATTCTGACTTAACTATTTTTGTGTGTGCTATTCTACGGAGTTTCCTCTTCAGTTACTTAGCCATTATTAGATTCATATTACCATTCTATTGCCAATTATAATATAAATTCATTACTGTAACCATCCAAACTCGTGCGCCATAATCACATGTAAAGAAAATCTACTTGAACATGCATTCAACATATTTCCTAAGCTCAACCACATAAAAGACACAGATTCAATATCATGTTTTTATCATGTTTTTATCATTCGTTCATTGATTCTTCTTGTCAACAAACTTTTACATTCAAGAACTTGGGAACCCGACAGACTCGTGACATACTCTCAACAAAACAGCTCGACAATAATCACATGAAGGAATAGATTTCTCATGAACTAAACGCAACACTCAGACCAGTTTGAAACTGTTGGAGTTACTTCACACGCACCTAAGATTTATTTTTCCTAAGGTTTTTCCTTATTTGTTAGTCATAGTTAGTCATTATCTAGTCTCCTATATTTTAGGGGAGAATATTCCACCTGGAGAATATTCTCTCTCAGTTGACACTTCAGTTTGACTAGTTGAGTTGAGTTTAGATGTTGCATTGGTTTTGTCACCATGCAACATTGGGATAATCACCAGCTAATGCGCACTTGCCTTGGTATCATCACCAGATTGGCACATTACCCTTGATTTACTAATTTAACTCCACACTACTCTTTGTTCAGTTAGTTAACTGAAGACTAGTTGACTAGTTAACTCAACTAGGTGGCAGTTCACTCCCGTAAATGCCTGAGAGACTAGAATAGGTGGTAGTTTATTGCCGTAACTACTTGTGTGTGTCCAAATCACTCTAAACCACCACTATGGATCATTAGTTACTCATGTATCCTATATTTATTGTAAATTATTCACTCTTTGAGTGTGGAATACGATTAATGAGAATTCTTCCATTCTTTCTCTCCTTCTTCTTCTTTCTCCAATTCTCTCTGCAAATGTGTGTATTATTATTTAGCTAGATCTATTCTATGCAATTTCAACACATTTACATGGTATCAACGCTGATGGGATGCTAAGCAAAATCTCCACCAAATTATTTTTGCAGGTATTGAAGATTGAAGACAACAAAAAGATGGATTATTCACCAGAAATACTTCTCACGCCTCATAACTATTTGGAATGGAAGCCAAAAATTATTCTTATGCTCAGATGCAGAGGCTTGTACCAAATAAATATGGCAATGGAAGTATAGCCTGATTCTGTCGATGAGAAAAATGACTTTCTCAATAGATAAGATATGGTCATAGGATGTATCCTCTATTTTATTTCTCCCGAAATTCTCCATTAAGTATATGATGACTCACAAGAATTCACTCCAAATTATTTATGGAGCATATTGGAGGTTTTATTTGGGAATAAGGAAGAATGCATGCAAAATGTTGACAAGATAGAGAATGTAGAAAAGCCACTGGAAGATAAAGCATCTCAGTTTGAAGAGCCTTCTACACAAGTATCTATAGAAATTTGTATTCCATTAATTGAAGATGATGTCTACTCCATTTCAGATTTTTTTTTTGAAATTCATGTAGAATATATATGGCATGCATCTCAGGAGTCACATGCAGATACTTTTCCATGCACAATGCATGCATCTCAAGAGACAAAAAGGGAGCCGCGCACATCAGACTCAATTATGATATTTTATGAGCACTATTTGTAGACACAAATTGTATATTTGAATTCCTCTCGGGAAAATATCCAATTTCAAAAAAAAAATCGTCCGAAACAGAGATCAGAAAGTGAAGTTATGATGTTTTTAAAATCAACAAAATTTCAGCATTTTTCCAGAAACGGCCGCACAGTTTTCAAAATTTCATCCAAACTTTATTTGGATATTTTTCATTACAAGAAGATAAAGTGGATATGTGTGGAAATATCAATGGTGCATATACTTCATCAGATCCATGCATACATCTACATCTTCAACAAAATCTTCAACGAGCACAAACTTGCACAGTTGTGAGGTCTTCTTGGAGTGAAGGACACGGTTGGTTAGCAACTGTTGTTGTTCCTTCTCAGTTTTTTTTATGCACTGTAATTTGAGGGGGGGGGTTCCCATGAGGTTTTCCCTCTTTCCTCGTTTATTCAGTGTATCTTTTGTATTTGGGTACCTAACATGGCCTCGTTTCCGTGACCCATTCTTTATTTTCACCATAGTGATGTTCAGGGGGGGTGTTGGAGTTACTTCACACACACCTAGGATTTATTTTTCCTAAGGTTTTTTATTATTTATTAGTCATAATTATTCATTATCTAGTCTCCTATATTTTAGGGGAGAATATTCCACCTGGAGAATATTTTCTTTCAGTTGACACTTCAGTTTGACTAGTTGAGTTGAGTTTAGATGTTGCATTGGTTTTGTCACCATGCAACATTGGGATCATCACCAGCTAATACGCACTTTCCTTGGGATCATCACCAGACTAGCGCATTACCCTTTATTTCCTAAGTTAACTCCTCACTACTCTTTGTTCAGTTAGTTAACTGAAGACTAGTTGACTAGTTAACTCAACTAGGTGGCAGTTCACTCCCGTAACTGCCTGAGAGACTAGACTAGCTAGTAGTTTATTGGCATAACTACTTGTGTGTGTCCAGATCACTCTAGACCACCACTATGGATCATTATTTACTCATGTATCCTATATTTATTGTAAATTATTCACTCTTTGAGTGTGGAATACGGTTAATGAGAATTCTTCCATTCTTTCTCTCATTCTTCTTCTTTCTCCAATTCTCTCTGCAAATGAGTGTATTATTGTTTAGCTAGATCTATTATGTGCAGGTTCAACACATTTACTGAAACCCCATGGAACATATTCTAAAATAATACACAATAATAATCATATGGAAGAACCCTTATTCTCCCAACCTATTACATATTTATATATAAATCTAGGGATAAAAACCATAATTTGTTCATCCTAAAAATACACCATTACAATGCATATTTTCCTTAGCTAACTGGTTGTTCGAGTTGCTTTTTCTTCTGCATGCTACTTTCTGTTGTTCTTCTATTTCTGGAATGTCGGCTTGTCATCCTTCTGTCATGCTTTATTCTCTCACTGTATTCTCTTGATTTATCCTATGTCAGCTTTATTCTTCTGTCTATGCATTTTCATCCTTCTGCACTCTTTCCTCCTTCTGTACATTATTCTCCTGGATGTGCCTTAACTGCGCGCTCCTAGTTTTTCTTCTTCTTCCACACACTTTTCCTATACTTAGGATTATTCCCAAAACTATATCCAAAACTACAAAACTATCTCCAAAGATGCATGTCCAACACATCCCATTAAATATTCAAGGAGAACAACATCAATTGCCAATCCTTCCAGAATGAGTTTTGCCAACATTTTCAAGAGATGGAGTGATGGACCCCAAAAGACATTTGGATTTGTTTCTAAATATGTCTGAGATTCATTTCATAGAACATGATGATGTAATGGTCAAACTTTTTCTTAGGAAATTAACAGGCTTGGCCTATGAGTGGTATATGTCTCTTCCTGCTAGATATATTTCATCATTTGATGATTTAGAAACCATGTTCTTGACTATGTATGCTCCTCTAGTGGCATCTCATACTCTACTCACACAATTCACCCAAATTTGTTTGAAAAGGGTGAAAGGATTAGAGATTTCAATCTAAGATTTGTCAAGACATTAAATTAGATTCCAGAAGAACAGTAGATAAACACTCCAATCATACTTGGATGTTATTAAAATTCAATGCCCGCAAATGTAAAATTTTCCATCATGGTAAATAACATACCTTAGTAAATAACCATTACAGGTCATATTACCATTTTATCTATAACTTTATTTCTAGAATGATTCAGATAGTGAAACTTGGAGGGTATTGAGAAGATATATCAAGGTACATTTAGTATAAATTTCATCTACTAGATCGTTTCATTTTCGAAGATACACTATGTGGAAAATAGAGTTTTTGGCTAGTCCTGAAACTAGTCTCAAAAAGGTGTTTTGGGTAAAACAGTCATAACATATTCATAGAGTATCCAAATTCAGTGAGACCAAATGAATTGGATTTATTATAGTGTATAGTATGTTGTGTATGATTTTCATATCCATATATCCAATATTACATGCATGACATTCTCTACAAGTTCACTCTCTAGAATAAACCAGAATTCAACAAGGTCTGCCATTTTTGCTATAACTCATTTTCTGGGATGTTCCAAGCAATGAAACTCGGAGGAATTGCACAAAAGATATTGAATAATATTGGGTACAAGTTTCAAGCCTTATTCAATACAAGTACAAAGTTATGCTTGTTGAAAGTTAAGGTTTGTGACTAATCCAAAAACTAGTCCCGTGAGACAAGGTAAAGTTTGATGAAGATGTTATTCTCTTGTTGTTGAATTTGAGGAAGATTTTCATGTCTGTGATCACATACATCAGGTCTATTACAGAGTTACAGGTATATTTATATGCATTTTTTGAGGGTACATGTTGATGATGGTATGGTACATGCTTGAGAGGCATGTCTTTTTTATGCATGGTACATCTTGGTGATGGTTTTGGTATCCATGTGAGTGGATCTGGGTACAATTGGTTGATGATATTATATCAATGTCAGAGACAGTGACAGGTTGGATGATTGGTTGATCATCAATGACAGTGATAGTATCAGTGGTAGTGACAGTGAGTCTATATTTATATTTCAAGGCGATAGGATGGGGCAAGGATAGGTGGTTGTAGCCACCTTCTGGTTGGTGTCGGAGAACTCAGGGGTTTGTAGCCTCCTTCTGGTTGGAGCCAGAGAATTCAGGAAGTTGTAGCTTCCTTCAAGTTGAATCCTGAGAATAGGGGGTTGTATCCTCCTTCCACTTGCAACTGTAAAATTGGGAAGTTGGTGCTTCCAATATGTATTCTTTTGACATATAAGAAAAACATTATGTGGTTTTATCCCATTTGAGTTTCCACATAAATTATGGTGTACTGTGAATTTGATGTGATGGTGTTCATGTGATATTTTTTATGACTATACTTTTGATGATATATATTGAATGCTAAAGATAAATTGTTGAACATTGTTGAAGAATATAATTTGTGGTTAAAAGTAATAAAAATGTTCATATTGATTCACCTACCCCCCCTCCCCTCTCAGTATTCCAACATATATATTATGAAAATGAAGAGTTAGATGTCTCACAATAAAATTTTGTGCAAACTAGGGCACAAGTCAATAAATTCAAAGTAAAATATATGGTTGAAAAAGAAAAAGAGAAAAACAAAACAAATGTTCCAGAAACATCGAAACATCAAGCAATTGCAAATCAAATCAAGAATCCTCCATAGATGACTTCTAATGTAATTGATGACTTGACTAAGTTGAGGATTACTCTCCCTTTCATGGAAGTTGTAAAATCCCACAACAAAGAGAGAATTTTCTCAAAGTTTTGGATGAGCCAACCAAAAGAATTGAGGTTGTCGTAACAAATTCCAAGCTTCAAAAAATTATTTTAGTAGTTAAACCAAGAGGTAAGGTCCCACCATTCTACATCACAATAGAAAATCATGATGTAGTATTACACAATTTTTTGGTTGATAGTGGAGTGACCAATAATATTGTACCCTTATCAGTAATGGAAGCCCTGGGAATGGCATGTACAAAGTATTATGAAGATGGAGAGAATATTTATGTGATAGATTCAGGGAAGGTCCCAACATATGGGGAAATCAAATATTTGTGTGCCTAGATATCTGCATCTCCCCATATCACAATTTATTTTACTATTATTGTGGTGGACTTACCTCCAGCTTATGGAGTAGTTCTAGGAAGAGATTGATGCTCATCAATTGAAGGTTACATCATGAATGATGGAATTTGTATTATGCTACAAACAAAAGATGGAAAAATGGTAAAAGTCCCTCAAGAAGTTAGAAATCCAGTTTCTTTCATAAAAAAATACAATGAATTAATGCAGGATTACATTGATGTCGGAATTGGAAACTATGTTGTGCTTGACCCAGAGCAACCGAGTATTTCAAAAAAAAAAAGGAGAAAATTCTTTTGAAGGATTTTGGAAGATGTCTTTTGATGGTGCCTGCTCCAAATCTAGAAGTGGAGTGGGATTGTTTCAATAGCCTCAGTTCAGTTATATATCCATGTCCTATTAGACTTGAATTTCCTTGTACAAATAATGAAGTTGAATATGAAGCATTGATACAAGGAACAAATCTTACACTTCAAATG
>SNQJ01S0049580.1:17794-28625 GCA_010110895.2 Picea sitchensis
CTCATCTCTATTCCCTGGCCCATCTGGCCATTTGGAAACCTTCCACTGCCCTCCTGGCAGTCTATGAGATCCTCAGTCGATCCCAATTTATCTTCTTCATCATCCCAATCATCGAGACCTCTCCCAGTCTCTGGCCAACAGTGGCAAATCATCTTCTCTTCTGTGGCCTTAAGGCTTTCATCATACCTCAACCATCTCTTCAACAGTCTGTGTTGTCTCATGATCATCAACTCCCTGACTGGCCATCTGGCTTTTTCCTTCTGCATGGGCCATTCATAAACCCATCTCTGCTTGGCTTTCTTATCCTGCCTCATCCGCAGTTCCAGCTTCTCTATGTCTGCTTTTAATTCATAGAGCTTTCGAGTCTCTTCTTCATCCCATTCGGCGAGCTTTTCTGCCTTGCTCTTCTTTCTATGGCCTTCAGTAGCCATCTTGCTGTCCCTGTCTACCTCCCTGACAGATCTGCTGCTGTCACTCCTGCGATCCTGAGTGCTCAGCTTCATCTTCTTACAGTCCTGATCACTATCTATGGATTGCTGCCTATCTGCAAGCAAGTCCTTACAGAGTCCTCTAGCGCTCTATCTTCTTCCTGCCTCCTCATTGTCCTCCTCGCCTGAAATATACAGACGAGAGATCAGCTCTGATACCACCTGACGTGTGTATCAGAGTGCTTTCCTCCTCTACCTCTTCCTGCCTGAAATATACAAGCAAGAACTAGCTCTGATACCACCTGATGCAGTGAAGGTCCAACCTATCACCTTGCAGGGTTTCTTCACCGACCTCCTGCTCACAGGATCGATTACAAATCCCCTCTTCGGCCCGAAGAACTCCAAGGTTCTTCTATTTCCCTATCGGGAAATCTGCGCCCACAGTTCTCTTCGGCTCGATCCTCCCTTCTCTACTTTCGGAGGATCGGAACTCGCGGCTTCGCAAGTTCGCTATTGATCAATGAGCTCTCGGATCCCTGAGACCTGATGTGTCGGTCAACTTGCTGACTTTTTCCCCTGTCAGGACTCCTGCTCTATCGCGGCCTCGTGCTACTTGCAACCTCGCCACCTCGCCGATTGATCCGTCGAGTTTTCACCCTCCTATTCCACAAATCCCCGAGGCCCGAGAATTCAACAAAATGTTGGCTCCTGTCTCCAGGCAATGCGTGTCCACACTTCAACCAGGTGGGTCCCACCTTATGCGTTGCCACGCGTTCGCACGAACCTTGGCCCTCGACACTTCGTGAATCACGAATTCTAACACCAATGCTTTGGAGCTTCTCGCGACGAGATCCCGAGGTCTTTGTGCCACCTACATTCCACTTCGCCGCTTTGTTATGGCCACCTGTCCTCCAACGGTCGGAATCTCGCTCCTCGCAACCTCAAAATCCCCGTGACCAAACCCTCGAGCCTTTTCTCCCGAGGCTCCGATGCACGATCCCACGTGCAGATCCAACGGTCCTCCCACGATCCAAATCCAACGGCTATATCCTTCTCGCACCTCGCGTCCTCGTGACTTTGAGTACCAAAGGCTTGGGATTTTACCTGTGAACCTCCAAGTTCGCGAGATCCTTAGATCTCCGACACGCATCCTCTTTAATGGACGGTCTCGATCTTCTCGCTGCTTCGCCGCCTCGTGTCCTCGCGCCTCGCGACTTTTAACACCAACCACTTGGGCGTTCACCCTGCGAACTCCCGAGTTCGCGAGATCTTCCTGATCTCTGCCACCTGTCCTCCTCAGATGGATGGTTCTGATCTCCTCACCACTTTGCCGCTTCGCGACCTCGCGCCTCGCGACCCTTGACACCAAATTCTCAACCCTTGCACCTACGAGCTCCCGAGATGCGAGGTGCCACCTGTCCGCTTCCCGATTCCTGTGGCCCCACACCATTCTCGAGTGCCGATATCCCAAGATGATGTCAGCTAGGCCCCACAACACGGATCTCTCGCCTCCTCGCCACTCATGAAGTTTAATGCCTTCCTCTTCCAACCTCCGGTGCCCAAGTTCCCGATGTGGGTAACCTTGTGACACGCGTTCGCTGCCAACGAACGGTCCAGATTCTATCGGCTAATCCAGCGGCCGATGTTGCTTCTCTCGAGCTTCCTTTGCACCTGCTCCTGCGCATAACCTCTGTGCAACTTCTCCCGATCCAACGGCTTTCGGGATTTCTGAGTGAGATCTGACGGCTGTCGGTGTCCTCGCTCTGTGCCCTTCCAGAGCTCCCTCTGGACGTGAACTTCCCAACGGTCCAGATCTCTTCGTCAGGTCGATCTGACGGCTATCGTCGCTCCTCCTGAGTTGTTGCGCTTCCTTCCCAGACTTGGAAGAAATTCACGTTCTCAAAGGCTTCGACCTTTGCTGTCTTTCTCCTCTGCGAGCTGTACAATCTTTGAGCCTCACGGATGCGCGTAAAAGCGTTGTTCCTTCTGAGCTTGTTCCTTTCGAATCCTTAAAGGATCCCGACATCTGCGCTCCTACAGAGTCTTCTCATGCACATGCGTGCTATCTCTTCTTAGCTTTCGTGAACACTCAAACCCCTTGGGGGTTTTGTCCTTCTTCTTCCTCAGATGGAGAATGAAATGGATGCCCTCCTGGCTATCCTTTCTGCTCAAGTCTCTTCTTGAGTACTTCTGGGTATTCAACAACCCAGTGGAGATCCTTCAGTGGACTCTCCCTTCACAACACCGAACTCAAAGAGTTCTCTTCACCTTTTGTGCCTATCTGCACACCTTCTCGACGCCCTCCTGGCGGAGTATCTTCTCCTGTGCACTACTGTACACACGCTCAATGCCCTCCTGGCAGAGCTTCTCAAAATCCTCAGTGATTCTGGTCTTCTGAACTCACACCAGAGTTCTTCTTCCAACTGCACCTCTGTGCATATGCTCAATGCCCACTTGGCAGAGCTCTACAGAATCCTTAGTGATTCTGTCTGCAACTGTGTCTTCCTCCACACAGCCTTGCCTCCAAGGTATTCAACAACCTTGAGGTCTTCTTCTTTTGAGTTGTTAATTTCAGTCATGTGCCTCAGCACGTCTTTGTCTGAACCCGCAACGTTCAGAAGTGCATCCTCCGTGCACGACTATTAGAACCTCAACATTCTGTCACACCCTCCTGGTATGAAGCCTCAAAGACCTTCAACCTGAAATCACACAAACTCCTATAGAATGCATTTACAATCATACATTCACGACATAAAAGGAACACTCACAGACATGCATATAAGACAGAATAATGCAGGAAAAACTGCTCTATTATATTAACAATGGCAACATGCCTGTATTTTACAATGGTGTTCCTCGATCTCTCTCTGGCTCTCTCATACAACCATTCTTAACCTCATCTCTACTAACTCAAAATGAGATCTCAAAATCCCTTTTACCTGAGGGGCTCATCGAGCGCTTCCCTCCAGGATTTACCTACCCTAATAAATTACATTCAATGGCTGTCTAGTCTGCTATCCAGAACTAGATCTCAGTCGATCTAGCATTAAATTCGATCCTATCTAATTCCTGCACAAAGGCACGGCTTCCATGGCTCACCAGCCTAGAACATTTCAATTACATTAAATTCAAATTTGAAGTGAGGTTGTGCCTCTATTAAATGCGTGATTTGAACTTGTTGGCGTGACTGGCTGGCTGGCTGGCTGATGTGGAGAGATGCTCCTGCATCACCAGGCATCTGTTTTGGCAATAGGTTTGGTCGAGGCCTTTGCAGAATTTGGTTGCATTTTGGCTCTATTTTTGTGTGGGTTTTGGTATTGGGGATGGAGGATAGAAAAGTTACAGAGACTCACTTGACATCGGCCGTAAATTTTGTGGAAGGAGGTGTGTAGGACCCCTATGATGATGCTTGCAACATCTGTCTTGAGCCCTTTGTGGACAATGATCTCGCCACGGTAATGTGTTTTTTACTCAATTCATGCGGTTTATGATTGATTGATTCCATTGTTTACATTTGATTTTGGGTTTCAAATGTATCTGATGGGTTCTGAGCCATTGGATTTGGTTCAATCAAGGGAGAATATAGATATTTTGGTTGGTGAATTTTGTTCCTCCCTACATGGGTTTTCGTTACCATAACTGACCTTAAATCTGGTGGGTTGTTTCAGGTCACTAGTTGTAAACATGAGTATCATTTGCAGTGCATACTTGAATGGTGAATTGCTTCATGAAATTTGTTTTAGTCATTTATACCATCTATATATAAATTGCTATTGATGTGTAGAAAAATTCCATGAGTCCTCCAATTGATATATGCTTGGGTTCAAGTCCCAGCCATGGAATTTATTTCTAAACATTTCTTATTTGTTTGTATTCTTTGTAGTAAACTGTTGGATATTCATGACATTTTTGCCATATTAAGGGGACTCTATGTTTGTGCTTCTGTTCCTTTTAAACAAAGAAATTGTATGTTCACTTTTTTAAATAGGAAAATCTATGTGTTTACTATTTTAAATAGAAACTTGAATATACATTGCAATGTGCGTGAACATTGAGAAACAGTTCTTTGTCAATAACAAAACCTCCAGAAAAGGGTTGTAATGCTATTGCTCTTCTTCCAGAAAACTAAGTTACTACATACATCAAAAAGATTTGTCACACAACCTCTTCTAACAAAAACTTGGTCTCTGTGGGAAAACAAAAAAAATGAAACAACACAAATTTATCTGCATCTATCCTGCACTTTTTAGCCAGTTGTTGTGGCTAGTCTTCTCATTGGGCATTGATCATATAAGCATCCGATAATGGTGTGGAGCTAGGAACCTGCTTTTTCCTCCCAGGTAGTAAAAATACTTGTACACAGAGATTAAGCTTGCTTAGAAAGCTCATCAGTGGGAACATTCAACTTCACAAGTGTGTTGAAAATAAATTTTAGAGAAATTTTCTTTTAGTTCCTTGATTATTTTCCAAGATTGGAGAAAGGGTCAAGTTTTGGAGATTTACTTTATTATTGATCTAGTCAATGGTTATCTTGGAATCTCCTAAAATTTGAATGTGCAGACTCCTTTTCTTGTTGCTAGCCTTATCAGCAACCATGTAGAATTAAGCTTTGCCCAGTTATTTGTACCCTCTCCACATGCTTCTTTGAGAATTTTTTCTTTTAGCTTCCTCCAAATATAAAATTCCGCCTGCCCCAACTTTCGTGGCTTTCCTTGACATTCCCATGCATACGATTTGTCTATACGTGGGCTTACAACTATCCTTGGAGGATTTTCCTTTCCTACCTTCCACACCCCTCTATATGCAAATCTAATTTAATGGATGACTTTAATGAGAGGAATGTGTCTATTCTGAAACATCATATCATTCCTAGCAAGCCAGAGCACCCAAGAAACTACACATGGTAGAGCCCCGAGGTCTTCGATTGTGTTGTCCTTAAACCATTTATCTAAACACATTGCTATAGAGAGGCCTATCCATGAACCGTAACCTTCACTGAGTTGCAATGCTTCCTTCCATACCCCTTTCGTGAATAAACAGTGAACCAACATGTGGTCTAAGGTCTCATCATCTCTTTTGTAGAGTACACATTTTCTTGGCCGTTGCCATGCTCTTTTCCTACATATTTCCTGTGTTAGGACTTTGTTAGAAAGGGCTAACCAAAGAAAAAGTCTAATTTTAAAAGAGGTTTTATTTCCTAGATGGGTTTCCACCACCAATCCTATTTTCCTCTTATTTCTTCCAAGAACATATCTTTATATCCTAAATGTGCAGTGTACCTTCCTGGGGAACTATTTTTTGGCCCTGATAATTTCATCTTCCTCATCCCTCAACTTTATTGCACTGTGCCTAATATTGTTGTTAATTATTGCAGAAAATTGCTTGGAAAAGCCCTACGTGAGATGCGGCTTTACTCTTGTTTATTGGGGTGTGTTTTACTGTGAAGTATGATTCGACAACAACTCTAGAAGGTGATAGATGAAAGAATGACACATTCATACACAAAACATCAAAGAGAATGGAGAGGAAAGACCACACCTAATTCCTTCTATTGGAGTAGAGTAACCCTTCACAAAAATCCCTTGAACCAAATCCTTTGCAAGTAGATTTCAGCATCAATATTCAGCCATGAGAATCCCAAAACATATGCCTCACATCAACAAGAATGAACGGTTCAAATTTCCCACAAACAACCCTTGAAACAAATCCTTTGCAAGTAGATTTCAGCATCAATATTCAACCATGAGAATCCCAAAACGGATGCCTCGCATCAACAAGAATGAACGGTTAAACTTTCCAATAGCTTTCAATAGATATTCAACAATTAGCTCTCAAAGTCTACCACACTTTCAACAACCATCAAAACTGGGAGAGGTTTCTCTTACATAGTGTTCAGCTCAAAACGTCCTCAAATAAAACAACAATATCCATGTATGAGATCCTAGATATGTCTCAAATAAAATAATAATATCCATGTATGAGATCCTAGATATGTCCTAGGAGAGCATACAAAACTAATATCTCCTAAGAAAATCACATGACAAGTCAAACAAGACACAAAATAATAAGCAGCAAGCGGTGGATATGCCATGTACTGAAAACGTAAGATTAAGAGTTTGAGGGAAGCTATCTTTTTTTATTTATAACAATGGACTCCAACCTCCAATGAATTCTTGATCCCTTAATTGATCCCGATTGAGCTTTGAGTCCCCTTCCAAGTTTATAATTCTAGAATCGAATTTACGACAGTTTTAGTTCTTTCTTGGCTGCCACAACGTGGACATAATTCTTGGCAGGTTACACTGTATTTCCTGTACCAACATAGGATGGTTCTTCCATGTGATTTCTAATTACAAACTCAAAACTTGCATTGCTAGGGAAACCTCTTGAAGAACCATCCAAATCGATTTTAGAATGAAGACTTTTGCAACTGGACATATTGTCATTGGATTTCTGGGTTTTACAGCGTGAAATATATATTTTTTATTCCAATGTGATTCAAGTGATTCAAGTGAAGTAAGGGCGGGACTTCACCATCGAATCGAATGAAAAATTGAAAGATGAATGCGCGACGAAAAATTAAAAGATGAATGTGCGACTGGCCTTCTCAATGCACACAATTTTTCATCAATTCAATTGTGACCAAAACAATTTCAATCCAACAAACAATTCACCATTTTGTTTTGTTTTGTGTTGTTGGGGTGTGCCAGGTTGGTGTTGTAGTGCAACGCACAAGCGACGCCCGAGAGCCACAATAACAAGCTATTATGAGTGGGCCCTCCCCCTAGAAAAATACATTTAATATAATGTGGATATATGAACAACGTATCAGATATTAAACTGATAAGAACAAATACTACACTTGATCTTAGCCAAAAGGCTGAGAAAGGTATTCTTTTCTCTCCTTATCTTTGTCCCTTTTCTACCACTCCCCCTTTCCTGTAACTTACTTATTCGTGCATGTGGTACAATCATTTCTATTCTTTCAAACCAACATCTATATTTTTTCATATAGATAATATTTACAATTACAAACATGCCATTTAGCACCCCAAAATGTTATAAATATTTTCATTATCTTCACTTCCTTTGCGTGAACCTCCTCTTAATACCCAATGATTTCTTTACTTAGACATCCTCATTCACTTCTTTGTAAAAGATTCCTAGCAAAAATAATGAAACAACCGAGAACACGAGCACTATTATAGTAAATCCATCCAACTCTATGCCCAAATTGCCCATCGATTCCATCCATGTGAGAAATTGGGATGTGCCCAAATTACCCATCAATTCCATCCATATGAGAAATTGGGATGAGGCCCAAATTACTCTCCTTTTTCTGGAAGAAGTTAACAATCGAGGAATATATCAAAATTTTACAGATATTGGAGGTGAAGGCGAATCTTGATGCAACGTAGGTAGGAGAGTTCTACGTTACTAACCTTAGAGACGCAATAGGATCTAAAGTGAGAATGTTTTTTCCCACCACCATAGAAAGTGACATTAAATATGCAAGACAAACACGGGGAAGACAATCCTCAATTAAGATGTGTCAACCATCGTCTAAGCAGTTGGGAAAAAAATTCACATTCACACATCTACGTCTAATACTACTAACTGACGTGATCCATGCAACCATTTGGACCATGTCGACCATTCTAGCAAGTTTGGGCAGTTGAATGCAAGTTTTGGTTTTTCACTTCTGGTGTCGTTTGTAGGCATCAAACATCATTTTTGGCCCCAAAACATTTCGTTTAAAATATGCACCCTTTTCATGTAGTTTTTCTCATCGGGAGCTTTTTTATGAGCTTCAGACCCAATTCTCCTTTCGTACACAATAGTTATGGCCCTGACAAGTTGACCTTTGGTTTTCCACCTTAGCCCATGTGACTCTTGGCCTTCCATGCCTCATATGCTCCCCTTCTTGTCTTTTCCTTTATGAAGTTGTTTGTAAACATGGCGAAGGTATTCTCACCTTTTGGAGAGAGTTTTTCACATGAGACTAGCTAGGCATCTCTTCTTAGAGACGGTCACCACCATGTAATTGGCCATTTAATATTAATACTTGCATTCTTCTGCAATTGTGTGTGTGTTGCATTCTATTTACTTATTTCTACAATTGTGCTTATTTAATTGTTGATATACGCAGTAATTTCCATGGATTAGTGTGTGTCCAAAGATTCCCGCCTCAATCCATATCGATAGTGCCAAAGCCTTATGCTGCCCAACACATGCCCCTCTAACAAGATCGGGGTAGAAGTAGCTTGGTCAATCTATGTGCAACCCGTATGGCTATCTTCTTTGCCTGCCAAGATGACATCATATGGTAGAACAAAATGAAATATTTTGAAAGAAACACACCTCCTTTCAAGGGCGATCGAGGATAGATGCTAGTTTATTATCAGCTAGGATATATTTATAGGCCATTAGTTTGATGACTGTGCTTTTATCTCCTACGACAACCAAAGAATGTATTATGGAATCAATAGCAATGTGCAAACCCTATAGGAGGGCATATGCCTAGGCTTGGTTGTTGGTGGAATTCCCTAAACTCCATGCATAAGTTATTTTATTTTTCCTCCAGGATCAATGAATACCCCCCCGCACCTGCCACCATTGACATTCGGACAAATCTCTTACACGATGTTTTGATCAAGTATTTAAATTTGTAATATGTACCTACTATAAAGTTGCAAACCTTTTATAACTATAGGACTTCTAAAAGATAACGTGCTATTCTCTAATTTGGTACATACACGCATATAAGGTATTAAATAAACGAGTAATTACATTTATGTTGATTTCATAAACATTCGAAACAACAAACAAAATTGAATTAGCAATATATATTACAAGTTTCAAATCTCGGTTCTTAGATTTCAGCGATTAAAAATATGGTGAGAGAAATCTTCCCGATCCATTGCATAAGATTTATTGAATCGACGTTTTTGGGGCCACAATAGACGTCGATTCAATGAATCTTATGTGATGGATCTGAAAGACTTCTCTCGCCAAGTTTCAAATCATTTACATTTCATACAAAGTGCATTTAAGTGAACGTTGATACGTCAATATCACTTAACTTGAAACACATCGTAGTAAATTCTCATTATATAAATTTAATTCAATTTCCATTATAGATTATAAATTAATATTATTTCATATTAAAAATGCATTATCAAACAAATACATTGAGTATATCAATATGGAATTTAATAGTACACTTGAAATATAAATCTTTGATTAGTTATTATAGACCACTCTCACTATATAAATTTAATTGAATTTCCATTATAAGCTATAAATTAATATTATCTCATATTAAAAATGCATTATCAAACAAATACATTCAATATATCAATATGGAATTTAATAGTATGCGTAAAATATATAGTTAGAATAGAGTTGTAGATATCTAAAAACTATGACAATTTGTTAGATTTCTATTAAAATATTAATATCTAAAACATAGAAGATCCGATTATTATTTTTGTTATAAGCTATAGTTGTACCTAATGTATAACAAGGTCTTTAAAACATGTGGCATAATGAAATATAAGAAAACAATGATTTCACTTTTCAATCACTTTTGTCCTTTATTCACAATGTTATTTTGCTAAAACTTGAAACATATAAATAATTAAAAATCTATCTAAGAAGGATTTTAATCATTCATTCATTTGAGACACAATTTGTAATGAAAAATCACATTTTTATTGTTAAAAAGAAGATAATGATCATAGAAAATCATATTTTTAAATTGGAAAAAATATATAATAAACTTTTTTCTTACAACCATATATTATGAAGTAAACACCTAATATCCTAGTAACTTTAAAAAACATTAAACTTAGCAAAACATAATCCATAAACGCAACACATGGATGAGGACGTTGATCCAAAGCCAATTTCAACCCAAACACCTAAAACAAAGAAGCAAACGATCACGTACCAAAGTGTGCCTTGCGATCGTGCACCTCTTGAGGGCGTGCGACACCGCGACGTTTCTCGCTTGGTTGCTCGGCAACACTAAGGTTACTTCGTCCGAACTACGCCTCTTCACCTAGAGCATACCCATACTCCGTTCTAGGCTACCGACGAGTCACACTCCTACTCTAGTGCAACTCTTGCATACTTAGAAAATTGTTAACATCTAACACTTGGTCATATATCATGAGAAGCCAAAAGAACAATAATGAAACACAATGAAAGAAATACAGATATAGCCTGGGCGACACGAACTGTGCTTAAACACCCAACTGATTCTTTGTCATTGCGAAAAATTTACAACACGAGCACTACCGGCTCGGTTTACAACTGGGCGGAGTCAAACGACTCGCCTCACCTCACCAAGACACCCGTACACGGATTCGTCACCAGGACTCTCCGTCGCAACCGTCTCC
>SNQJ01S0049581.1:0-13554 GCA_010110895.2 Picea sitchensis
TAAGAAAAATCATTCCGTGGTTTTCTCCCGCTTTGGGTTTCCATTTAAACACTGGTGTATTGTGTATGTGTATGATTGTTCATTTGTTCATTGATTATTTACTCTGCAGTTATTGGATGATAATGATACATTGATATAACACTTGGATTATATGGTTAAAAAGGATTAAATTTTTCTATTACTGATTCAGACCCCCTCTCAGTAATCCAACATTGTTGTCAACACAAACAATGCTCCTTTGTGTCAAATTATGAAAAACAATATCAATAACACATCCAACCAAATTAGTATCAGGAGGAAGGGTTTCAAATTAATGTTCTAAGGTTTTCTATTGAAATGAAGTGTAGAAATGTTTTCTATGCTGCAATTCAGATTATGGCAAAAAATAACAATCCTTTCTCCTACAGAAGCACATATATACATTTTTTTTTTTTTTCAATTTTTGAAGAATCAATTTTTGAATGGGCTTCAATTCAAACATAGGGTTTCATTAACATAGAAACTCGAATTCAAATTAGAAGACATAACCTGCATTAACATTTGTGAGGAATTTAAAATAGAGTTTGAAAAAAAATCTATAGAGAAAGGAGGGTCTTTCGAAGACAATGAAAATAAGATTTAAACCAATAGGAGTTGAGCTTGAAGGGGTTCATCTAGAGAGCTGTGTGATTCTAAGGAGAACGGGGTGGACATATTTTTTTGAGAAGTTTGATGGCTACAACATAGAGGTCACAAGGGCATTTGCACAATCTTTTGATGGAGAACAAACACAAGTAGACAACTTTGTTGCATTATGTTGTCATTGATGTCAAAGAGTTGATGTCAAGTATTTTCATTGTATAATTGATGTATTTATTTTTGGATCATGTGGTCATATATGTAATTTATGTTTGAGGGATAATGTAATGAGGTGTCATAATGATGTGTTTTCATGGGTTGATGTTCCAGATGAATTGATGTATAGATGGGATGATGTAAAGGTTGGTCAATATTGTCTTGTCATTATTAATAAAGAAGTACCAAATGGATGAACTCCAAAGTGGTCCCCTTATGATGAAATTCCTCATGGGAAGACACTTTGTAAAGTCCAAATGGTTAAGTGGTTGAGTCATCCTAGATGTGTGGTTAAGAAACCTAAGGTTGATTGTGGAATAATGTAATGAAGATTAGTGAATTTCTCAGTGAAACTATTCTATATGGATAGTCCTCGTCATGCCATTTCTGATGATATGTGGAACATCACATAACTCCTCACAGTTAGAGAGTTATGGCCATGCGAAGTTGGAGAACCCTCATGTGTTGTCTAGAAGCCCCTATAAGGTCAATAAGTCAAATTATTCTAGAAGCTCCTTGAAGAAGTTGACTAGTAAAAGTAGTTAGTCATGGGTTAAGTGGTTGAAATAAGAAAAAAATTAAAAAAAATTAGTTTCAACAAGAAGTGGAGAAGTTACTATTTTTGAAGAAAGTGGTTATAAGTGGACAAGTGGTTAGAAGTGGGTTAGTCCCAAAAAGAAGGAAGTTGGTTAGAGTTGGTTAGATGAGGAAGCTACTTGGTGAAGTATAAATAAGACAACAAGGGTCTATTATATGTGAATCTTTTGAGTATATTGAAGATCTATTATGGTGGAAGATTCATTGCAGGTACTCATGGACACATCAAAAGTTCCGTAAGTCTGAGGTTTGACAACGAAAGTTTTAGAGGTTAAAAAAACCCTAGTTTTCTGAGGTGTATGCGGGATGATGATGAAAAGGTAGCATACATACATGAGCTGACAGTAGAAGAAGTAGCGTATGTATGCAGACTATACATGAAAAGGTAGAGTACATTTGAAAAAACTCATGAAAAACTTGAGTGGATGTTAGTACCATGTTCCTGAAGTCTGAAGCAAGTTCCAGATCAACATTCTAAAAGTTTCGATATGCTACAAAAATTCTGGTATGGGTACATATTGTCTTCATGCTTATATGTGCTTATGGTATGGTGAATTCTTGAAGCATTCTTTGTATGGTTGTATTGATGTTTGAATATGGTAGCTGGTTGGTTGAGTAGTTTAGTTCTATTCTGATTGAGAGATATTCATGATCCATGATTGTATATGCATGAGAAACATGCATAGGTTGTTGGATGGTATAGATATGTTTGTGATTGGTGACAGTATATATTGAGTAGTGATAGGTATATTATAATGATAGTTCACAAGTGGATGTGATCGAGCTAGAAAGAGTCTGAAGGGCCAAAAGGTTGAAGTTTTGGAAAACCTAGTTTCTGAAGGTGTACAGAGCCTGACAAAAGGAAGAACGCATACATATGTGTGCTGCAATACAGGAAGGTCCCGTACATACATGTGCTGCACTATTGACATGTCATGTACATGTTGACGTATTTGGTTCTATTCACAAGATGGGTCTTGTACTTAAGGATTTGATTTCTCACATCTCAGTTGGTGTTGAGATCTACAATCTAAGTCTTGCATTGAGAGTTGGTTCTCTTGTAGAGTTGTTTCTCTATTCAATTAATGCCGATAAACCCCAAGGATTGTAGTCCGTAATACAAAATAAACTTATACATATATCTTGTGTTCCTTGTGTTCTTTATGGTGATGGTTTATTGATGATGTTTGTTGCAATGTTTACATACAAATGAAAGTAATGAATAATGAATAAATGGTGATTGCTAACTAAGGTGTTTTGTAAAGGAGTAAAATATCGCTACATTGATTCACCTACCCTATCAGTGTGGTCAGTGTGTCCAACAAACTTAACCTTGCACATTTCAGAACATTTGATTTCACAAATCACAAGCTTGTTGCAATGAGGAGAAAAGTGGTTAAAAAACAAACCTGTGGAGATGAAGGCCTTGACACCCTTTTCGCTAAGAAATAGGAAAAATAATTTGAATTGGGCAGCAGGTGTCCCAAGGTTATGGATTAAATACACTTGGAAGGATATTTCATTTCTAATCAAAAAATATATAACTTGTGAGGGTCCAGGGAAGATTTAGTCTTATTTTCTTATATCACATTAGTCTGCTGACATATTTAAGTAAAGACAAGCCATTAAATCTACCCCACTACCTTCTCTATAGTCTAACAAAGATGTCAAAAGCTATACAAAGGCAAACCAAAAACTTGGATATATTTTTGTATCATCATGGATTGATAAAGATGATCATAAAACATGAATTGATGAAATAGGGGATGGTATGGCTTGAATTTTTGGTTGCCAATGGGTTTGAAATTGTGGAAGATATTCCAAAGAACATTGTAGAAATTGAATTAGATGATGCAGCCATAGAGGATCCTGAAATTCCTAGGTAGATAACGAAGAAGAAAAGTAAAAGAGGAAAGAGACAAATGAAAGGAAAAGAATTGGGTGAATATTCAATTCATCCACAAGAGCAAGGACTAGGCAACTTGAAAAGAACACAAAACATGACAAAGGGTCTGAGAGTATTGCTAAAATACATAGAACAAGCTATTGTAAAACAAGAAGACCAATTCCCAAGATTGATAGCAACCAACAAGAATTCTATGATTATGTGGAGAGAAAAGAAAAAGAAGCTAGAGATCTATCCTCATCGGTCAAACTCCCTTTGCTAGTTATTGACAGGGATTTGGGAGAACCTTCTTCAGCTAGAAAAACTCATCCAACAACTATAGATAAAGTTCCACTCTCTACTTTGATTGCAAGATCAAAAGTGGAAAAGAAGAGATAAATAAAAAAACTAAAGAGTGAAATCAAAGACATGATGATTTTGGAAAGACATATAAAATTAAAAAATGCACTCTTAAAGGAAAGTAGTGCTAAGATAATGGATGAGAATAAACAGTTAAAAGAGGAACTCAAAATTTTAAAGGAAGGAAATCAAGAACTCATTCAAGAGAAAATTCAGACAACAGGCTAGTCTTCAAAGGGGTACAAATTAAGGAAGCACGTGAAGTCTCAAGCATCAAATATTGAGGTAAAAGATACGATAAAACAACAAAAGAGAGCTAGTAAGACCTACACATACAATGTGGATGTCTTACTTAGAGAAGTAGGTTCCATGAACAACAAAATTTTGTTAAATTTTGATTTGCATGAGGTCATGCAAAAGAATCAACCTGGAGGAAAATGTCAGTATTTTGTTTTGAAAATTAAAAGCCTTTAAATTTATGAACTTTTTGCCTCCATACCTATCCTTTTTGACACATTCTCCATTCACTTTATCCCCATAAGATATTTCAAGGCATAAATAGGTAAATATTTATTTAATTTTTAATTGTTTAAAATCAACTTTTTAAAATAGTTTAAATTCAAAATTTACCAAAAATTGCAGGAAAAATTTAGATCTTGTAGTTCATCGTTCTTTGAGATATGTGTAGGATGAGCTAAAATAAATAAATGTTGGACACACCTACAACACTTAGAGGGGGGGGGAGGTGAATGAGTGTGGGGATCTTTTTCCCAAAACTTCCCTCTTACACAAAACTCATTAGTTAGCATTCAACATTTACTCATTACTCATTACTGTCATTAATAATAAGTTAGATGTGAATACATATAAGCAACATATATCAGCAATATATCATCAACAAATCATCTCCACAAGGAACACAAGATGTATGTACAATTTTTCTTTTTATTATGGACTTTAATCCGGGGGTTTTTCAGCAACAACTAAATAGAGTACAACTCTACAAGAGCACCAAATCTATATGAAAGACTCATCTTACATTATCAGCACCAACTGAGATGAGGAAATAATCCTCAACAGATATCAATCTGTACCATAAACAAGAGCATCAACCATGCACCAACCTGTGCCAAACAACCTGTAATCAACCTGTACCATAAACAAGTGCATCCAACCATGTACCAGAGTATATACCAATCATGTGTCAGCTACTCATAAAAATTACTCATCAATATGTACCAACATCATCAACTATACACCTCATGTGTGCCAACTCATCAATACTTGTCTCAACCATGACTAGTTTTGGATTAGTCAACAACCCTAACTTGAAATAATCCTTACTTTACTGTAATGAATAAAGATGTAAACTAATACAATGTTATTCAGTGTGTTTTGTACAGATTCCTCCAAAGTGTCACTACTTGTAACCTCTCGAAAAGGAGGTATAACAAAAATGACATACCTTAGCTGAATTCTAGATTATTGTAGAGAGGCATTGTAGGGGGTGTGCCCACATACGGAATATTTGTTAGTCGATCTGAAAAGATATTATAAGAGAATACTACAGGCGTAATCTAACCAACATAATTGGTCTCACTAAATTTTTATGTTATGAAGAAGTTATGTTTTACCGAAACACGATTTTGACTAGTTTCATGACCAGCCACAAACCCTATTTTTCAGGGTAACTTCAAAAATACAATGACCACAAGATGAATTGTAATCACAGATACTTGGATATGTTTTCTCACTTGCATAGAAATTTCAGGATCTGAATCATTATAGAAAAAAGGTATAAGCGAAAATGGTGAGATGACACGTAAATAACATACCTTAGAAAACACCATCAAAAGAATTTATCCTTCCTTGCATTTTCTGACCTTCTTTTCTTCACTTTCAGCAGAATTTCGGCTTAGTATCCTTGGTTACCTCAGTCACCTATATATCTTCAATATTCTCAAGTGTTCCACACCAAAATGATCAAGAAGCTCTCACAAAAATCTCTCCATCAATACTCAAAATATATTCCCACAAAGAAGCTCTCCATTGATCCACAAAAGGATCTACAAGAGACCATTGCTATCTTATTTTATACTTTCATTCTCTAGGTAACTTAACCCATTTTAGGTCCTTAACCCATTTCTAGGTCCTTAACCTATTTCCTTATTTTAGGGTTAACCACTTTCCATAAATAGAAAGTTTTTCAATACTTTATCATTTAAATATTCCTTCTTGGATTTTTGATGCCTTACTTTATCATTTCTTGATTTTTGTCACTTCTCTTGATTATTTAAATAATCCACCTTGAATTTGTCACTTTAATTTATCATTTAAATAATATTAACCCATTTTCTAGATCCTTAACCTATTTTCCTTATTTTTAGGGTTAACCACTTTCCATAAATATTCCTTCTTGATTTTTGTCACCTTACTTTATCATTTCTTGATTTTGTCACTTCTCTTTATTATTTAAATGTCCACCTTGAAAGCTTTGTCCTTTACTTTATCATTTAAATAATGCTTTCTTCTTACAGGTCACTTTGACTTCTTTGACCTTGGGAATGAAATGCCATGGCACTTTCTCTCAGATTTATTTCTTGACATTCCACATACCACCAGGAAATGGCATGACAAGCACTATCCATCTGGGATAGTTTCACCAACAATTTCCTTGATCTTCATCTTGTTATTCCACATACAAGCATGGGTCCTCCAACCATTCTTCTAGGATAACTCAATCATAGAAAGCATCTTCAGGTGAGGGCTTCACCATAAAGGGGACCACTTTGGAGTTCATGGTTTGTTACCTTATCAATCATGATAAGACAATAATGAGTCATCTATACATTTTTCCAACAATGCATCATATACCAATGAAACCACATGATCCATCTTCATACGTATCAATGACAACTCATTGATCCATCTTCATCTATACATTCTCATCAAAGGAAAATACATATTATATTACATCGATCATAAATCAATCAATCCTTTGACATCAATCAATCACTTGACATTAATCAGCTGACGTAATCAATCAAACCATTGGCATCAATGACAACATGATCCAACAATAAACACCTGAGTTTTGTTCCTTTATTTAATGCCATGGTTCATGTCCTCCTAGATGCATGAAAACAAGCCAGAAACATGCCAGTCAACACACGGTCAACTCAAGCTCTAATAGATAATTTTACAATAGAAAACCACATCGATCCATCTTCATCATGTATCAATGACAACTCATTGATCCATCTTCATCTATGCATTCTCATCAAGGAAAATACATATTATATTACATCAATCATAAATCAATCAATCCTTTGACATCAATCAATCACTTGACATTAATCAATGACATCAATCAATCAAACCATTGGCATCAATGACAACATGATCCAACAATAAACACCTGAGTTTTGTTCCTTTATTTAATGCCATGGTTCATGTCCTCCTAGATGCATGAAAACAAGCTAGAAACATGCCAATCAACACACGGTCAACTCAAGCTCTAATAGATAATTTTACAATAGAAAAATCAGCAACCCAAATTTGCTCATAAAATTGTGGGATCCTCATCAAATCAAGGTCAAATAAGTGTTTTTTGGATCTGTTCAGTTATTCTATTACTCCAAGAGATTAATTTTAGGCTATTTGTTACATCTTACATTGTATAAATAAGATAGACTTTGAAGCTTACGAGGGATTCAAATTGTAGAGGAGAACTCTTTGAAAACTTAGTTTTGCAACCAATTTGATGATTAATACAGAAAATCTAATATTTTCCAGCTAGTTTTCTTTCTCTTTTGTGCATGAACCATGCCTAGAGGCCCCCCTTTCTTTGATACATGTCACTATGTATATTGATGTGCATAGGCTTTGTTTTTCTTCATCTTCTTTCTGTAGGTAATTTTCTTTACTGTCTTTAATATTAGATTCAAATTTCAGATCTCATTTTAGTTTCCATCTGATTTAAAATTTAGATAATTGAAAAGTTATATTTTATCTTTCCTTTCATATAAATTATTTCAAAACCTTTAACGTTACTAGTTGACAGAGTACTTTTGCAAAGAGCTCACTAACATTGTGGCATATTTCACTTTGCAGCCTGGTTTTCTACTAGTGGAACTATGACAACCTAAGGTTGAAAGAATTAGAAAATTCAAGTCTTCTTATTCTGCACGTGTGTTAAAACATTCCTTCAAAACCTTCAAGTTCACTAGTTGACAAAGGACTATTGCAAAGAGCTCACAACCAGTGACATATTTCACTTTGTAGCCTGATTTTCTACTAGTGGAACAATGACAACCTAAGGTTGAAGGAATTATATTTAATTCAAGTCTTTTCATTCTGCATGTGTATTAAAACATTCTTTCAAAACCTTTAACTTCACTAGTTGACAAAGAACTATTGCAAAGAGATCACAACCAATGAGATATTTCAATTTGCAGCCTGATTTTCTACCAGTGGAACTGTGACAACCTAAGGTTGAAACAGTTATATTTTATTTGAAGTTTTGAAGATTAGGCCAGATTGCATTTTCTAGATTTCAAAGAGTAGTTGATGATTTCTTTCAATATTAGTTTTCCTTTTTAGTTTGTATTTTGAATCTAGATCCCTCACATACAATGATTGTGCCTCACAAGTCTATCAACCCTAAATTAACATGATAAATTTCCTATTTATGAAAATAAATTAGGCTAAGAGGTGTTTCAATGGAGACAATACCGTGAATGAATAGATAAATGACGAGAACCAATTGAAAAAAAGAAATGAGACTTGTAAACCAGGGACAATTTCCAACTAGAAGAGCAATAGCCACCTTCACCATAATGTAGACCTACTACCTTTTCCACCTTCCCGTGGAGGAATCCCCATTTTAAAAATTTGAAACCAAAACTGAGAAGCAACCCAAGATTAGAGTTGACAATTATGAGGGGGTCGATCACCTCCAATTCTAGACCACCCATGCATGGAATTTTGGTGCTTGAATTATCCATTATCCCACATAGATGACTTGATTTTGAACCAAGGCATTCATTTACTTGAGAAATGTTAATTTCTTACATGCTACATATACTTGGGGCTATCCTAGTATGCCCATTCCAATATGAATGAGTTGATATGATAGATGTTGGTTTGCGCAATATTTTAATCACTAGTACATTTGGTTCATTTTCTGATGCCATTTCGACGGACTCCTGTTTGGATTTCGACAAACCCAATTTCCAACTATTAGTTGAACCCCTTTTGTCGCACTCTCCACAACACTACAATATGTTAGATATTTGATGTACCCATCAGTCAAATTCACTTGAAGGAATTTGATGCATTGAATTATCAACTCAGGTTTGTAATCTTATGAAGCATAAAGCACTATATGTGCAGGGATTTGGTTCCTCAATTATTAATGCAAATGTGTGAAGAAAACTAATTGTCGATCTAAATTTTGCAATATGATTTTTTATAAGATGGAAATTATGTCTTTTCTAAAAACAAAGCAATTCTAAGAAAATAATAAAACATAGTAAAAAACAAATTTAGTACTACGATAGTAATAATTTAATCATTCCTTAATATTTGACCATTAATATAATGAATTTTATCATTACTATTCCATGAACTACATAAATTACCAAGGGGTTCTGTCAACCAATGATAGGTATGATTAACTGTACTATGGCATAACTAAGAAATAAATCAAGCAAGCTTATAGAACAAAAAAACAATGCCAACAATATGATTACAACAATATTTTAATCATTCTTTTAACCTCTAATTATTAGCTTTATGAATTTTACCAATTGGTTTCATAAACTACAAAAAATAACACAATGTTCCTGTCAATCAACGATGAAGATGATCACTAATTGCTGTAACAGGCTGACAAATATTAATTGAAACTAAGAATGAAATGGAATGCAAGCATAAAGAAGCACAAAACTAAAAGTAAAGAACTGAAATTAAAATGAAGCAACAAACTTAGTATCAAGGGACCCTCCTGCTTCCAATCTTGTTACTATGAGATTCTTATGCAATTACAAACTAAAAATAACTATCTCATAAAGTGAACACGAAATTGGAATAATTGGCAACGCTTGTATTAAACCAAAATTCGATTACAAAGTATTGAAATCCCCGTGGTAATGTTTAATACTTATATTATACAAATAAATCGTGATCTCTTAGATCCGATTTCCTTGGAATGATCTCAGCTCAAGTCATAACAAAAATGCACATGATATACAAAAGATCTGATTTACTATATTCTTCTAATCTTTCTCAAATTTATTAACTAAATGATATGAATAAATTCATGATAGGTATGCATGCATTTATTCATGCGATCTCATTCTCTTTCATGGATATTTTGGTTGAGTCTGGTGTTGCATGATTTTCCACATAGATAGTTTGATTGGCCTATTGAATTTTCCTTTATTGATATGCTAAGAGGCCCTCATGCTTATCTAACATGTGGATAAGCTTAAGGTGTCGATTTGGCATTTTTGGTAACTCTGAAGTTGATCTTAAAGTGGATCGATCCTTGCAAATGGACAAATCTTCTACCGAAACAATCATTCAACAATCTATAGAAATCTTGTAGTTACAAAATCAGGGGATTCTACAGTTTTTTGAAAATAACAACAAATTAAACAAAATTGCATTAAGAATAGCAAAAATATGTCAAAGATTGAACATTTACCTTATATGTTTTTTTTTTATATCATTTATGGAATCAAGCAAGGATTGTGATGGAAAAATGAAGGTATAGTATATGAAGATGACTCAAAAGTATGCAAAGGTAATGACAAAAAGAGTAAGTTTTCAAGGCCCAACATTTCCCCCAAGTTGGAGATGTCGTGTGTCCTCACACAACCAAATACCTTATTGCTCCAAAATTTCAAAATTTCAAAATTTTGTATGGTTGCATTGAGTAAACATGCTATACTAAGTCCAACAGTGCTTCTAATCCAGATGAAGAACCCTGATTTTTCTGCTTTAACTCCTTGATTTTATTCCCCAGTCTCTGATTGCAAACTCTTTCCAATTGTTTTCTCCCATACCATTTTTCCTCTTCCTTTATCAAAATTTTTCTTTCATTTTCAAAACCTTATGTTTTATTTTGTAACTTAGCTACAATATTTTTCAAATTTGTTTTTTTCTTCTTTAATATGCCTCTCCAAGACCTCTATCTCATAGATTGTATTTTGTAGTTCTTTAATTTTTTCTTTGTCATTCAAAGAAGGAAGAGGATTTTCTGTAGTTTTTATTTCTTCATGAATTTTCTCTGAAATATCTCCAATTTCTTCAATCACAGGTGCAGAAAAGTCTATGTTTGAATAAATAATTGTTTGTAAATTTTGATAAGTAAAGGATCTAGTCCTTCATCTTATATTTACCATGCCTTTTTTCTTTTCTGGTACTTTCATATCTTTTCCTTTCTCCTCTAAATCGATCACATGACCTGGAATTTTGCTTCCATTGCCTTTTACTTTTAATTCTCTTGATTTACTTCTTAATCTTCACATCATCCTCCTAGCTTCTAAGTTCTTCTTCTTTTCTTGCACAACTGCTTCTGCCAATCTTTCATTCTTGAGACAATGTCTCCTTGATTTCTGGTGTCTGCGACAACATTTCTTCGATGGACAATTTTCGAGGTTGTCCTTGATTCCATGTTACTAAGATTGTTTCATTATGTTTTGGAACTGAAATTTCTTCCCCTGCTTCAACTGTTGTCAAACCCTGAAATTTGAGTTCCTTATGTATCCTCTCAAGAATCGAACTGAGGATTTCAAAACTTCCTTTTGTTTCCTCAAGGGTTAAATCTTGTGCATGTTCCTTTCTAGGAATCAAACCTTTAACAAGTGTCTTTGTTGAATTCGAACCTTTGACCTGTTCTTTTACTGGAACTGAACCTTGGACCTACAATTTCACATAACCCTTTAATGGAACCTTTATATTTTCTGAGTTTTCAAATTCCTCTATCTCAACATCTGTCATATGTATGTCAATTTCCACCTCATCTTCATTACCTACAAATTCGATTCTATCATCATGCTCTATTGCCTCTTTTGGTTCTAGAAATCGATTTCTTACCCAGAAAGCGTCCCATGTATCATCCAATAGTTGTAATTTAGCTGCGATGAGCATTTTTACCAGTCCATAGTGATACAATCTTTGTTACACATTTCAAGAACTCTTCTGAAATTTAGTCAATGCCATTTTCTTAAGACTGCTGAGTAAATAAAATGGCATATTGATTTCATGGCATTTTTAAAAATGAAACAACAAACATATATGATAATAAAAGACTATCCCATACCTTCCTTCACAAGTGACATGTTTTTTCAAAATGAATAGAATGTTTCTCCATTTTTATTTAATTTCAGAAACATGTATTCCTTTATTCTCATATACTTATTTTTTAGGGTTTACTAGGAATTTTTTCCACTCGTTAGTCATTATCCTTTGGTTTTTAAACCATTTCTCACCTTCCTGTATTAACTCTGCAACTTGAGCGATGAATTCCTCTTATATCTCCATCTCTAGTTCCCCTATGCAGACCTTTTGTCAATCAAATGCTTGTGCAAATTCTCAGGTCACCTTTTCATTATACCCCTGAAACTTCTGTAGAAAGGAAAGCCAACTTGGTCTTTGAAAATACTCGTAAAAATTTAGGTAGGATTCAAGTAACTCAAGTCCAAATGGTTCATATCTGTAACAACCCTCCTCGTTATGACAACAACTTTGATAACAGGTGCAATTTTTTTTTGTGTGTTTAAGGTGTGTGCACACGTGTAGAAGTAACAGACACTCTAGACTCTACGTCGCCACTCAACGACCAACAAGACGCAACCACGATGAACATAAAAAGACAACAATGACGCGTGACAAGTAACTGCATGCATAACGACGATCACCCGACGATAAGTAGAACTGACTACCCGCCGTCCTACCCTGCAATGGTTAGGACCTCCAAGACACATAAGCAACGCTCAAGCCCAGGTTCCCATCGATTTTCACCATTTAAGGTCTCAGGGCTGGCGACTGTTCTGAGAAACATGGAGGTGTCTACATCCCTCCCGACACAAGCAGAGCACGCAATGCAAAACCACCAAGTACTACAAAATCAGGGACAATCATGACCTCTACTGGAGACGCAAGTCAGGAGGACTTTAATATCGACCAACCACTATTGAGACCCAAAGACTTAAATCATAGATCAATTGCTCCATTTGTATTCCATTAAGCGACGAGTACCATCCCAGTCTTAACAATGTACATTAGTTTGTTTGCAAAATCCCGGTTCACTGAATCATTGTGAAACTACCATCACGTCTCCATAACATAACCATGTCAACTAAACTATTATTAATAGTAAATTTTTCAATAGCAATTTCAATAATTTAACAACATCCTTCCATCTAACATTATCCTAGCATTGCTGTTGAAAAACAATGCATTTCATGCTTCACCACCAACTAATAACAATTACATAATTAACCTTGCAGCTAACTAATATTGCAATAACATCTAAATGACCATATAATAACCACTAGTTAAATAACATTGCAGTTACAATTTAATGCCTTGCAAACTTAGCAATAAGGACCGCTTCACCCCCAACTAAATAGCAATTTAATAATTAACATTTCAATAACAAGGCAGCAAGTAACCATAACATTACATTCATGCTTCACCCCCAATTCAATAGTAACTAATAAAATATTGGCAATTTCATAACAATTAAACAAAACCAATTAAATAACAAATTGAATAACAATTAACAATTATCATTACCTTTAAGCAATAATAACATTACATTACCTAAATTTGCCATAAGGTAACCAATCATTGCAGTCATGCTTCAC
>SNQJ01S0049581.1:24103-42847 GCA_010110895.2 Picea sitchensis
TCACATTCATTTCGGGAATAAAAGACGCTCAAATGTTAATATCCTAAAACAATTCTGAGATTGAAAATCATGGTATAGATCAAGAAGGAGACATCAACACATCCAGTCATTTCCAGTGGCCTCAAACAATGCGTATGCATGCTAATGCTCGACACATCACTCACCTCTGTCACTTCGAATCAGTTTATGTCAAAGGCTTAGTGCGACTCAGCTTATGCATCAGTCTGGTCTACCATCAACAACAATTTTCAATTATTTAAGTTGAGACATTTCAAGTTAATGCATAATAAGTGGTCATTTGTGTTTGATATGAATCATGTCCCTTTTAATTAAGTTAATTTTGAAGTGATGCATCACTACACTCCAACATTGTCGTTTTTAAGTTAATAAAGTGTTTACAATTGTGAGCACAGAGTGAAGCCTTGGTCCCAGATGGACGAGAGCCTTTGCAACTCTGATAAATATGCAGTTTTTGTATGTTTTCGGGGTTTGGTTTTTGGTGGAAAAGGGAAGTATCAGAAGGGTCATACCTTCTTACAAGATTGTAAATTTCTCTACCTATTGAATATATGTTGATGGAAGTTGTTTTTCTTACTCAAATCTGTATGTGTTTAATCCGATCTTGAATGAAAATTTTGTGTTGTGTGCAAAGTACATTTCCTTATTTTTTCAACCATGGTTTTGGTTTATTTGTTCATTGATTATGCAACCTGTTATACAACTATTGTTTAGTGAATAGATTAACTAATTGACCACATGTTAGACGATTTGCATCTAGATTTTTGTTGAAGTATTAAGATATTATTTTAAGTCTTTATTTCTTATATAGTGAACGATTCATTGCATTGCTGGCTATTGTCTCCTATGTTTGTCTTTAATATCCCCAACTTTCCATTAATATCCATACCAGTAGAAAAGGAGAAACTACCTATAGACTGTGAATTTTTTCCAATCAGATCACTATCTTCCCAAAACCGATCCTTGAGTTGACCCACAAATTCAAATTATCAAAGAATAATCTTTCCAAAACTTGAGGTGGCCTAGTTTTTCCCTTTAGTAGTCAAGTGTAGACCTTAGGACCAACATCTTCTGGTGCCATTGCCATGGAATGGATTAATGAAATATATTTCCATGGGAGAATGAAATTGAATAGATTTGACCTTTGATTGTGAACAAAGATCAAACATAGATAGACTGCCATATTTCACCTGGCAACTCCATTGAGTAGAATTTACAAAAGAAATATTGGTGCCTAGAAAATGACTCAAAAGATCCAAATCTGAACACATCAAAGCCATCAAGGCTCATCCTAGCCTTGAGAAAGACACAATAGTCTCTGATATAGAAAGGCAACTAATAAAATCCATCGTCTCTAAGAGATATACCTACCCCCTCAAGGGTAAAGCTGCACGTAAAGAGTCTACTTCTCTTCATCATCACAAGTAGCTTGAATTTGCTAGCCCTAAGAATCAAAATTCCAATGAAACTCAGACATCTTCAACCCCTGACTCTTCTTCATCATCTAGTCTAGCATCCACCCTTGTAGCTCCCATAAATCTTCAGATTCCTATTGCCCAAGCAATGACTACTAATAGGATGAATTCCATAATTGCTGCCAGATATACACCCCTAGTTATGCATGTAGGATTACATGCATTCCCATCCATAGACTACATGAAATATTTACCAATATATGATGGGGAAGGTGATGTCACAGCCGGGGAACATCTGGTATCCTTCTACATCTTTGCAGATAAATTTAACATTGACTATGCATATGTGTGGATGAGGTTGTTTATGTAGAGTCTGGATGGGGAAGTAAGGAAATGGTTCTGGGGTCTTCCTCTAGCCTCCATCGCAAATATTGATGCATTAGATGAATATTTCATAAATCAATGGGGAGATAGGAGACATTATCTCTACTACATCACTGAGTTTGGGGCTCTAAAGAGAAATAATGGTGAATCTATTTCAGACTTCACCAAGCGATTCAATAATATGTATGGTAGAATCCCATATGATATCAAATCAACTGAATCCTCTACCAAGATCACTTATGCCAATGCATTTGATGCAAAGTTCTCCCTTCTGTTGAGGGAGAGAAGATCCACCACCTTGTGTTCCATGTAGGAAGCAACCATTGAGGTTGAATCCAATATCTTGGTGTCGGACAGGTTAAAGGCTGGATCTGATAAAGACAATAAGAAACAAAGAGAAGATTCCCCAAACTCCTCTAACCTAGCCACGTTTTATCCCAAACTTGATGAAATGACCAAAACTTTGAAGGATCTGACATATGAAATAACTAAGTTGAAATGGGAATCTAAACAACCAAACAAAGATTTTCAAGGGTCTAGAAATAGAAATCCAAACCAATTTAGAAGGCCTAATGATGCCCCTCAGATAATGCAGAGAGACAGGAGGAATGCTGATGATTAAAGTGTAACGCCTCCTTTCCAAGACAAACATATTGAGGGGACAGATGTAGACAACGATGCTGTAGATGATATTGTTGTTGTACTTTTCAATGAAACTGATTTTTATATCAGTCACTTAACGCAACAATAATATGAGGTAGCACAACTGTCAAATCAGTTTGATAATCATTGGGGGAAGAGGGAGTTATTCAAGGCCAACCCTAGAGAAAATATGATTTAAGGCCTAGAGCAGGGACTCCCAAAACCACTACCTCTGATCAAAACAAACAGACTGAAGTTCCTCCCAAGCCAAATCCAGGTAAAGGTATGCCATCTAAAGCTCAACAACTTCACCCATCTAAACCTGCAGTCCCTAAAATAAAGGAAGATGATAGGCCACTAGCCTCTTTCAGCCTAGAGCATGAGTTGAGAAAGATCAATATTCCTATGCCTTTGAAAAAATTGATGAAGAATGAACTTTTCAAAAAATCCATCATGAAATTTCTGCAACCAACTACTTCTATTGTATCTTCTGATGTAATTAGTTTGCAGGATGAGAACCCAACCATTACTGTGGCTCCACACATTGAGGATGGATTTGATGCTTCTGTCCCTTTCTATATATCTTTAAATGTCCATGATAAGATCATGCATAACTATCTTATAGACTCTGGAGCCTCGCACAATGTTATTCCCAAATTATTTATGGAAGAACTAGGTCTGGAGATCACCAAACCCTACCAAGACTTGTACTCCTTTGATTCTAAGAAAGTAAAATGTCTGGGACTGATAAAGGATATGGTGGTTTCTTTGGCACAATTACAAATGATGAGTGTAGTGATGGACATTGTTGTGGCTGAAATTCCCCCGAATATTGGTATGCTCTTATCCAGAACTTGGGCTAAGAAGGTTGGAGGATCATTACAAATGGACCTCACTTATGCTACCATCCCTATGTTCGGAGGGGAACACAGGAGGCTATACAGAGAGGTAATATTATCCTATATCGTCAGTGACCATCAGAACCCAAGAAATCACCCAATTTATGATGTTGAGGGTGAGATCGACTCATCCGTTTTTCATTTAAATGATGATGAACCCGAAATATCAATTATCCAACGCAAAGATCAGCCACTGACAGATAAACAAAACAAAGTATGGAAGATGTATTTTTATGTCTCTTCATCAAAGGAAGGATCTGGGGAAGGTATACTCCTCATTTCCCTTTCAAAAGATGTAATAACACTCTCTTATAAGTTGGAGTTTGAAACTACTAATAATATAGATGAATATGAATCTTTGGTGTTGGGATTGAGGGTTGCCAAAGACATGGCCATTGATTGTTTAGCGGTTTTTGGTGATTCTGAGTTAATCATCAATCAATTTAAGCACATCTATCAAGATAAGCAATAGAGGCTCAAGCAATACAAAAACAAGGTATGGGACCTGATCGACAATTTGTTTCTAGCATTTAACATATCCTTCATCCCTAGAGAGGAGAATCATAAGGAAGATTATATGGCCTTAGCTTCCAACACTTTTAGACCTCCCATTGGTCTAAATATTAAATATCAGGTGAAAATCAGACATAGAATAACCATACCAGACAACATAAATCACTGGCAAGTATTTAGTGATGATCTAGAGCTGCAGAGATTTCTACGCACCATTGATGAATTCTCCAATATCTCTATCGACCAAGAAAACCAAGAAGGTGAAAATAATGAATTAGAAAATAAAAAAAAATCTCAGCTGCTAAAGACAATAGCTGGCCAAGTTATTGTGGAACTGAAAACCAATCACATTCCAATAGGACTAGTGCCACTGGAAAGGTTGCTTGATAGTAATGATGTTTCCAGAGAAGCTGCCATGAAGAGTCAAGAAGAAGAGATAACATATTTCAATATTGGGACCACTGAGAATCCCAAGATCATCAATTTGTCCAAATAATTAGCTGCGAAACAAAAGGATAGGTATGTCAGTTGCATCAAAAAGTTTGCTGATACTTTTGCATGGTCATATGAGGATTTAAAGACATTTGACACTGACATAATCCAACACAAGATCCCTCTAAAGGCTGGATCCAAGCCATTTAGACATACGATTCGACAATTTAATCCCATGCTGATGTCCATAATCGAGAAAGAACTAAAACATATGCTAGATGGAAGGATTATTGTACCATTGAGGTACTCAAACTAGGTGGCCAACTTGGTACCCGTGAGGAAGAAAAACAGGGAGATACACTTGTGTGTTGATTTATGAAATCTCAACAAGTGTTCTCTAAAGGACAATTACCCCCTCCCCAAGATGGATCATATTTACAGAGGGTGGTAGGTTCCCACAATATTTCCTTGTTAGATGGATACTCGGGTTATAACTAGATAGTGGTGTGTGAAGAGGACAAAGAAAAAACAACATTCACCACCCCATGGGGAACATTCATGTACGGCAAGATGCCTTTTGGGTTGATGAATGCAGGGGCCACCTTTCAGAGAGCCATGGATATAGATTTCTTGGGGGAAACAAACAAATTTATGGTTATATATTTGGATGACATCACCATTTTCTCCAAGTGTGATGATGAACATTTTAATCATTTGGAGCAGTTTTTCCGGAAATGCAGTAGATACAAAATATCCATGAATACTAAGAAGTCCCACTTTGCAATGCTAGAAGGGAAGCTCCTGGGCCACATCATATCAACAGAAGGTATAAAAATTGATCTGAAGTGAGTTTATGCCTTTCAAGAGATTGAAATCCCAAGAAAGAAAAAGGCTATCCATTATTTCATTGGCAATATAAACTTCCTAAGGCGCTTTGTGACAAATTTCGCCGAAATCCTGAAGCCTATCACTAACATGTTGAAGAAATATGTTGTGATAAAATGGTCACTAGAGGCAAGGTCAACATTCCAAAGGATCAAACAGGATTTAGTTGAATCCCTTGTATTAGCCAACCCTTACTATGCTAAATATTTCTTCATCTTCTCTTTCGCTTTCGAGGAGACCATTGTTGCTGTACTATTGTAGAAAAATTGAGAAGGGCATGGACAACCCATAATTTTTTTTAGTAAAGCTCTCCGAGATGCTGAGATGAAGTATGATATATTAGAAAAGAAGAAATATGTGTTGGTCAAAGCACTCAATGCCTTCAGGGTATACGTGTTACAATCTAGCATAACAATCTTTGATCCTAGCAACAATGTCAAAGAGATTTTGGTCCATCTAGACAGTAAGCGGAAAACAGGGAAGTGTATTGTCAAACTATTGGAGTATGACCTTCACATAAAACCCACCAAGTCGATCAAGGCACAAGGACTTGCCAATTTGTTATCAGAATCAAACTGTAAGGTGATAGAATTACATCAAATCTTCACCCAATCAGATGCACCCATCATACAGCCTGGAAAAGACAACATGCAAGTATTTGAAAATTACTCCTCTTCACTTTGGTATAGAAACATCATATATTTTCTACATCATCTTTAACGTCCACCAGATTTGAAGAAGACAAAGGCCAAGTCTCTCAAATTGAATGCTATCAAATTCTGCATTTCAAACCAGAACTTGTATTGGAGGGATCTTGCTGGCATCCTGTTAAAATGCCTTGATGAAAATGAAGCCAATCAAGTCACAATAGAAATGCATAGAGGAGTATGTGGATGACACCAACATTGGAAGGCCACAACTCTCAATATCCTAAGGGTAGGGTACTACTGGCCCACCCTTTTTTCTGATGTGTTTACTACTGTTAGGGCATGCAATGAATGCTAGAAATTTGTAGGAAAACAAAAGTTGCTATCACTACCCCTAAAACCTATCACTACCAGTGGTCCATTTCAGTAATGGGGGTTAGGCTTCATAGGTGAGATAAATACACCCTCCACTGGGCAGCACAAGTGGATTCCCACTTCCACTAACCATTTCACCAAGTGGATCGAGGTTGTGCCCACCAGGAATGCCACTGACAAGGTGATCATGAATTTCCTGGAAACCAATATTTTCTCCATATTCAGATGCCCAAAAAATATTATAACAAACAATGCCCACGTATTCAAGTCCAAATCCATGATTGACTTCTGTGGTAGTCATAACATATCCTTGACACATTCCATGCCCTATTACCCTCAAGCGAATGGTTTGGCAGAGTTATCAAACAAAAATCTCATCAGAATTATCAATAAGTTGTTGAACGAAAACAAGAAATCCTTAGACTCTAAACTCAAATATGCTCTGTGAGCCAACTGAATCAACACCAAGAAGTATTTGGGAACCTTTCCATTTCAAATTGTCTATGGTGTAGACACTATCTTTCCCACCCAGCTTGGTATACCGGTCCTAAAATTATTACAGGAAGAGATCGAGGATCCAAATGACATCCAAAGGAGAATCTTCCAGATTATAGAAGTTCAACAAAAGAGAGAAGCACTGGATCAGAAGACTGAAGCATACCAAAGCAAGATCAAATCAGCCTTTGAAAAAAAAACCAAGAAAGAGATCTTTCAAGAAGGTGACCCGGTCTTGAGGTGGGATGCCAAAAGGAATGACAAGTCCAAGCACGATAAGTTCGATAACCTTTGGTTTGGCCCTTTTAAGGTGGTTGAGGTTCTGGACAATAACAAATTTATCTTGCATAATATAGATGATGCAGAGATCTTCGGAGGCCTAGTAAATGGGTGCTTCCTGAAACACTATTTTTTTTAAGGATGAGGAAGGTCCCTCTTGTACTATAGATGATTTCCTTTTATTTTGTGCATTTGATTAGTTAGGTGTGTTAATAAATACTCCATGGCCCAACAAAGGCACTGGGGTGTAGCTGCAATTTTGGATTCAATAAGATGCATTGACCGAGAGGCAGTGGAAAATATACATGACTTATAGGCAGAAGCAGAGGTAAGAGAAATTATTTAATTCTAAGGCACCTGATCTACTGTTCTTAGCACCTTGCAGGGAAGTTCTATCCCTGGTAGGAGCCAATGTTAAGACCTAAGTCTGCACCCTTACCTCTCTCTCTCTTTCTCTCTTTTCCGTACCTTCCTAGAAATCTTTCCTCTTAAGGTTGGTCAAGTTAGTTTCCCATTTTTTCAATGACTTGGTTTTCCTTTTTGTCTTGCTTGAATGATTCTTTGCATAGAGTTTTTATTTTTTTCTTGAAGGATAAACACATATCGTGATTTGGTTCAATTTACTTGTCATCTTGTTTTCCATTAATGGAGATTATATAAGGTGAATCAAGTATGTTTTATGCACATGGAACAAGAATGAGAAAAAACAACAACATTCAAAAGAAGTCAATTTTGGGCTCGGATGGTGGGAACAAACAGGTTAAAATTGCAACGATGGAGATCCAACATGCCACTTAGATCGACGGTTTTCATGCATTCATGGTTTTCAACATCGCATGAGGTTTAACGACAAGAACATATCTACGAAGAGCTGAAGTCACGAAGTTTCAGAGCCCTGAAGTGTCGAATTGGGCCATCACTGCCATGTCACTTTGCAAGTTCGTTCATTTGGGAGGTTTTGGTCTAGAGAAAGCAAAGAGTTGAAGAGTTGAAGTGTCGAAGTGCTGAAGTTATAGAGCCCCAAAGTTCCGAAGTGGGCCCTCACTACCATGTCACTTCGCAAGTTCATTCATCCGAGAGGTTTTGGTCCAAAGAAAGCAGAAAGCCCCGAAGTGTCGAAGTGACGAAGTTTTGAAGACACATGGTACTCATCAGTCATGACACATGGCACTTATTTTAGGTCATTTGGTTGTGTCATTTGCCCATTTTTGAGTGACATGTGTCACTCTCCTTTTGGGACACATCAATTTGGGCCCATACTACTCTGTGATATTTCCATGCTCTACATCCAGAAATTCCCGAACACCGAAGTGTCGAACCATCGAAGTCCTGAAGTGACATCAGGCTGCCACGTCACTCTGGGCCTGTACTACTCTGGGAGTTTTTCAACTTAGAATAGGCCGAAATCGCCGAAGGGATGAACTTCCGAAGTCCCAAAGTCATTGAATTTTATGGTTAAATTAATCACGGTCTAATTAACAGTAAATAAGAGTTAATGACTCTGGGATAAAGTCACTGCTGGAGATTTTCACGCTGCACAGCCAAAATCTCTCGAAGTTTCGAATTGGCACCATCACTAAATAGAGTTAGAGGAAGTCTAAAAATGGCAGATTAAGAGAAATTTAGTAGGGGTGCTAAGGTAGAAGGGTCCCTTAGATCCCATATTTGCAAAACTAATCGGCAACTCACATTCATTTCGGGAATAAAAGACGCCTGGATGTTAATCTCCTAGAATAGTTCCGAGATTGAAAATCATGGTATAGCTCAAGAAGGAAATGTCAACACATCTAGTCATTTCCAGTGGCCTCAAACAATACACAGGCATGCCAATGCTCAACACATCACTCACCTTTGTCACTCCGAATCAGTTTATGTCAAAGGCTCAGTCCGAATCAGCTTAGGCATTAGTCTGGTCTACCATCAACAACATTTTTCAGTTATTTAAGTTGAGACATTTCAAGTTAATGCATAATAAGTGATCATTTGTGTTTGATATGAATCACGTCCCTTTTAATTAAGTTAAGTTTGAAGTGATGCATCACTACACTCCAACAATGTCATTTTTAAGTTAATAATTTATTTACAACTGTGAGCACATAGTGAAGCCTCAGTTCCAGATGGACGAGAGCCTTTGCAACTCTGATAAATATGCAGTTTTTGTATGCTTTTGGGGTTCTCTTTTTGGTGGAAAAGGGAAGTATCAGAAGGGTCAGACCTGCTTACAATATTGTAAATTTCTCTACCTATTGCATATATGTTGATGGTAGTTGTTTTTCTTACTCAAATCTGTATGTGTTTAACCTGATCTTGAATGCAAATTCTGTGTTGTGTGCAAAGTACATTTCGTTATTCTTTCAGCCACAGTTTTAGTTTATTTGTTCACCGATTATGCAACCTGTTATACAACTATTGTTTAGTGAATAGATTAACTATTTGACCACCTGTTACACAATTTGCATCTAGATTTTTGTTGAAGTCTTAAGATATTATTTTAAGTATTTATTTCTCATATAGCGAGCATTTCATTGCATTGCTGGATATTGTATCCTATGTTTGTATTTAATATCCCCAATTGTCCATTAATATCCATACCAATAGCAAACAAGAAACTAACTTCATACTGTGCGTTTTGTCCAACCAGATCACTATCTTCCCAAAACCCATCCTTGAGCTAACCCACAAATTCAAATTATCAAAGAATAATCTTTCCAAAACTTGAGGTGGCCTAGCTTTGCCCTTTAGTAGTAAAGTGTAGACCTTAGGCCCAACAGTAATATTCTAAGATTTCATCTTATTTTTATGACATTTTAAACATTTCTTCTCTCATCCCTTGATTTATACAATAATCATGATATTTTTTAAGAAAATATTTTCTCATCTCATCCCAAGTTTTAATAGAATTAGTTCTTAAACCCATGAACCACTGTAAAGAAACATCCTTGAGAGTGGTTGGAAATAACTTCAATTTCTGAGCATCAGAAGAATAATAATATCTGTGATATAACACATCAAATTCAAAAAGAAATGTTTCCGGATCCCCAAAAACCATACCTCATAAATTAGGTAATGCAGATGGTGGTATGTTTTTCATTTAGACTATACCTGTTGGATCCAGAATTGGGAATCCAAAGCCTTATTCTTCATTCGATGTTCTTGTACCTTCTTGACGTTGTTATTTTTCCTCATTACCTCCTCTAGGTCCCGTTTTCTCTCGGTCATTGTATACCCTAGACATACTGTTATTGTCGAAGTGTACAGATTCCTCCGATGAATCAGATAATTCTGGTTCCTCAATGGGATTATCTGGAATTGCTATTTCAGGTTGATGACCAAATGATTCTTCTTCTGAAGGTTGGTATGGAAGTATAAAAACTTCTTGAGAGGTTTCTAGAATTTTAACTATTTTAGAACTGTTTGCTCCTTCTTTCTCTTTTCCTCTAGTTTGTGTAGCAATGACTCTTCCTGTTCGACCTTCTCTCACAGTTCTACTTGCAGATGGGTTATATGATGTGGCTCTTACAATACCATGTGTTAAGGTGGTTGGAGTAATGTTTGGTGTACTTCTACCACTTGTAAATATACCTCTATTATCCCTACGTCTACTCATGAATCTTACTTATCATGATAAAATAAAAACTAAATGCCTTTTTACACTTCCCTGACAACGATGCCAAAAATGTCAGTCAAATTCACTTGAAGGAATTTGATGCATTGAATTATCAACTTGGGTTTGTAATCTTATGAAGCATAAAGAGCTGTATGTGCATGAATTTAGTTCCTCATTTATTAATGCAAATGTGTGAAGAAAACTAACTGCTGATCTAAATTCTGCAATATGAATTTTTGTAAGATGGAAATTATGTCTTTTCTGAAAACAAAGAAATTCTAAGAAAATAATAAAATAGAGTAAAAGGAAAATTCAATATTGTGATAGTAGTAATTCAATCATTCCTTAATCTTTGACCATTAATTTCATGAATTTTATCATTATGATTCCATGAACTACATAAATTACCAAAGGGTTATGTCAACTAATGATAGGTATGATTAACTGTACTATGGAAGAACTGAGAAATAAATCAAGCAAGCTTAAAGAACAAAAAAACACTGCCATCAATGTGATTATAACAATAGTTTAATCTTTCTTTTAACCTTTGATTATTATCTTTATGAATTTTACCAATTGGTTTCATAAACTACAAAAATTACCACAATGGTCCTATCAATCAATGATGAAGATGATCACTAATTGTTGTAATGGGCCGACAAATATTAATTGTAACTAAGAATGAAATGGAATGCAAACATAATGAAGCACACAATTAAAAGTAAAGAACTGAAATTAAAATGAAGTAACAAACTCAGTATCAGGGGGCCCTCCTACTTCCAAGCCTGTTACTATGAGATTCTTATGCAATTACAAACTAAAAAGAACTATCTCATAAAGTGAACACGAATTGGAATAATTGGCAGCGCCTATATTAAACTAAAATTCAATTACAAATTCTTGACACCCCCTTGGTAATGTTTAATACTTATTATTTATACAAATAAATTGTGATCTCTCAGATATGATTTCTTTGGAATGATCTCAACTCAAATCATAACAAAAATGCACACGATATACAAAAGATCTGATTTACAATCATCTTCTGATATTTCCCAAATTCCTTAACTAAATGATATGAAGAAATTCATAATAGGTATGCATGAATTTCTTCATGCAATATCATTCTCTTTCATGGATATTTTGGCCGAGTCTATTCTTGCGTGCTTTTCCACATAGATAGTTTGACTAGCGTGTTGACTTTTCCTTTATTGATGTGTTCAAAGGCCCTCATGCTGATCTAACATGTGGATAAGCTTAGGGTCTCGATTTGGAATTTGTGGTAACTCTGAAGTTGATCTGGAAGTGGATCAATCCTTGCAAATGGACAAATCTGCTACCGAAATAGTCATTTAGTAGTCTATATAAATATGGTAGCTACATAATCAAGGTATTGTGTATATTTTCTAAAATAACAACAAATTAAACTAAATTGCATTAAGAGTAACATAAATATGTGAAAGACATAACATTTACCTTATATGATTTTTTATATCATTTATGGAATCAAGAAAGGATTATGATGAACAAATGGTATAGTATATGAAGATGACTCAAAAGTATGCAAAGGTAATGAAAAAAAGAGTAAGTTTTCAAGGCCCAATAGTACCAAACTGCCACATGGCATCTGTATAGAGATTTTGCAAAATAGATGTTTGTCGCACATAATCGTCGCACTTTCGCCTATCATATAAATGTCGATATTGCAACGAACTTGTTTTCCACGTGGAATTTTCCAAGAAACCACCAATAGGAAACCCTTCATATTTTTACTGACGAAGGACGTCGATATTGTGACATAGGCATGCGTAAGTACCATAAAAAATATGACACAAACGTCATTGAAATTGTGACTTTAGGTCCGACAGGCTACATTGATGTGACAACGTTCTATAGTGCGAAGTCCATTGGTGATCCAATGATATGGCGTGAGTGATTCATCGAATACGTGATGCCATGGTTTGCAACATCTATCAGAGTGTCGACACATGAGAGGTCCAAGTTCTGCAGGAAGGAACGAATGTGCGTTAGAGGTTTGGCATTTGTATAATAAAATCATTTTTTTTTATATTGCATTGGACATAGGGGGTAGGTTGAGCCAGATATAGATGACAATGTTCTTGATATATGATTATATAGAGAATTAGGATTAGGGTTTATATTATTACATAAAACCCTAATTCAAGCTTGTTAGAGCCTCCACAACTAAAAATGCACAGTCACACTTAATAAAAACATGTTTTGCTTTTAAATTGTAATTTATATCGTTGTGCAGAAATGTACGCCAGAATTCGCTAAAATGCACACCTAGGTCTTAACACCCCTACAATTTGAGTGGTGCAAGTTTCTAAGGGTGTATTAGATAATTTTACACCTGTCTACATATTTATATTTTCATTTGCAAACATAGAAGTGGCTACTGTGTAAAAGGAACAAATTCTACCTTGTAAATTGAGAAATCAAAACAATAGAAAGTGACATAATGGAAATGCACACCCATGATTCTATCTAGATCTAATTTTTAAGGTGAAGTTAATAACATTCTAAATCTATCTATATATCATACAAAGTGAATTTTAAAATGACTAAGGACTTCTACCTTGAACCACGATTCCAAACTTTTTGTAAAATGTAGGGTAAAACCGTCTCACTGTAAAATGCACGCCTAAGGCTCATATGACCTCCAAATTGAGTGGTTAAAATTGTGGAGTTTGGATTTTATCATTTTACATCTGTTCATACTTTATTTGTGCATTTTGAAACAAAAAATCCTTTTTTGTGCATAAAGGATAAAATTTTCCTTGTAAATGCAAAAAAAATGCATAAAGGGAAAAATGCGTGAAAATGCAAGAAAACAGGGCAAGATGAGAAATGCAACAGCCTATGAATAAAAATCCATGTATGGTGTTATTAATTTACAAGTTACAAGTTATAGGATTGTGGATTTGTTGTAAACCCTAAAGAATGCATACTAGGGTGATTTGTGCCCAAAATTTAGTAAAGGGTTGAAATATACACGAATGTTTGGAAACTATGCACACACAAAAACTAAAATGGAAAAATGAGTACTAAATACTTGCATCCATGAGCTCAATGAAGTAGGCAATTGTAGAACTACATCACACAGGATAGTTGTTAGTTTCATTTCCATTGAAAATACCTGCATAAATCATCAGAGAATACAAGGTTATATGTCCGAATAATAATTAAATAGATAAACATACATATCAATATGTATGAGACTCTATAAAGACTAAAATGGAATACCTGATTGAGAAAAATACTTGTTTTTCTTTTAAACTATAATTTCTGCATTTGTGTAGAAATGCACACTAGGATTCACTAAAATGCATGCCCAGGTCTTTACACGCCTGCAATTTGAGTGATTCAAGTTTTTGAGGGTGTCTTAGATAATTTTGCACATGTCTACATATTTAGATTTTTATTTGCAAACATAAAAGTGGATGATGTGTAAAAGAGGTAAAGTCTACCTTATAAATGGAGAGACCAAAACAATAGAAAGTGACCTAATGGAAATGCACACCCATGTATCGTTTTGGTAATTTACATGTTACAAGTTACATGATTGTGGCTTTGTTGTAAACCCTAAAGAATGCATACTAGAGTTATTTGTGCCCATAATTTAGTAAAGGGTTGAAATATACATGAACCTTTGACAAATTTTCAGAGACACTAACTAAAAGGGAAAAATGAGTACTAACTCCCTGCATCCATGAGCTCGATGAGGCTGGATCTTGTACAACGACATCACACATAGGTTAGTTGTTAGTTACATTTCCATTGCAAGGACCTGCATAAATCGTCATAGAATACAAGGTTATATGATTGAATAATAATTAAATAAAGAAATAGACATATCAACATGCACGAGACTCTAGAAAGACTAAAATGGAATTCCTGATTGAGAAAAATACTTGTATTGCTTTTAAACTGTATTTTTTGCATTTGTGCAGAAATGCATGCCAGGATTCACTAAAATGCATGCCCAAGTCTTTACATGTTTACATTTTGAGCGATTCAAGTTTCTGAGGGTGTCTTAGATAATTTTACACTTGTCTACATATTTAGATTTTCATTTACAGACATAAAAATGGTTGTTGTGTAAAAGAGGCAAAGTCTACCTTGTAAATAGAGAGACCAAAACAATAGAAAGTGACCCAATGGAAATGCACAACCATGTATGGTTTTGGTAATTTACAAGTTACAAGTTACATGACCATGGATTTGTTGTAAACCCTAACGAATACATACTAGGGTGATTTGTGACCAAAATTTGGTAAAGGGTGGAAATATACATGAATCTTTGGCAACTATGTAGATACAGTAAATAAAATGGCAAAATGAATACTAGCTACCTATGTCCATGAACGCGATGAGGAGGAGCTTGTACAACCACATCACACATAGGTTAGTTGTTAGTTGCATTTCCACTGCGAAGAATTGCATAAATTATCAGAGAATACAAGGTTATACGACTGAATAATAATTAAATAAATAAACAAACATATCAACATGTACAAGACTCTAGAATGACTAAAATGGAATACTTGATTGAGAAAAATACTTGTTTTGCTTTTAAAATGTGATTCATGCATTTGTGCAGAAATGCATGTTAGGATTCAGTAAAATGCATGCCCAAGTCTTTACACGACTTCAATTTGAGTGATTCAAGTTTATGAAGGTGTCTTAGATAATTTTACACTTGTCTAGATATTTAGATTTTCATTGCAAACATAAAAGTGGCCTGCTCTATAAAAGAGGCAAAGTCTACCTTGTAAATTGAGAGACCAAAACGGTAGAAAGTGACCTAATGGAAATGCATGCCCATGCTTCTATATAGCTCCAAATTTAGTTATCTAAGTTTGTTACATGACAACTCTACCCATAGGCCTGTGCAAAGAGTTGCATATGCTACAACTCTAGTGACAGGCCCATGGGCAGAGATATGGAAACTGTTCCCATAGGCATGTAGGAAGAGTTTCCATGCTAGAACTTTTCCCACAAGCCTCTGGTCATATATGTGGAAACTCTTCCCATAAGATAGTGGGCATAGTTGTAGATACTACAACTCTACCCACATGCTTGTGGGTAGAGATGTGGCAACTCTACCCACTTGCTTGTGGGCAAATATGGGGCAACTATGGATACCTTGGATGAATTCCCACATCTAAATCTATTTTGGATGGAAGTAGTCCAAGGTTATTTCACATAAATCACAAAGTTCCTCAAGTTGGGTTCTATACCAAATATGTATGACCATAAACAATGAATATGATTGGTTATTTACTATGTAAAATACAAGTTCACCATGGGAAACCTATATGATCTTTCCATAGATAGTATTTTAAAATAATGCATTCTAGATCATAAAGTATAATTCATCCTTTGGGAGGCGCATGACAAAAAGAGTGGAAGGAATTATGGTGGAACGAAAACAACTAGGTTGAAGTTTCTCTATGTTAGACTGTGGTAGTCGACACTATGTTAAGATTCCATGGAATATGCAAAGAATTGCAACAAGTGTCAACTAGTTGGTCACCCTTATGCCTATAATGAGATTCCATTGCAACCTGTTGTGATAGTGTGGATTTTATTAGTAAATATGACATAAGAAATTAGATTGAAACAACAAACAAAGATACAAGGTAATAAAATTTGGAGATCCTTTTAGTAAGAAGTGAACACCACACATATCAAGAGAAAATCTAACTCGACACCATTTCCCTAACCTTGTCCTTTAACAAAGTTGTTACAAATAACCATATGATATTTATAAGTTTTCCCACAATACTTTGAGTAATATTTCCAAAATGCTACTTACAAGTTTTCGTAATGGGATCTTTTGAGTAGTATTGATGAATGCTTCTACTAAACAAAAATACATCACATAAATCATTGAAAAAATTCTCATAAATTTTCATATAGCATGATAACTCTACCCACAAGCATGTGGTTAGAGTTGTATAAAAGGGGAAAAATATACCTTGTAAAATGAGAGACCAAAAAAACAGAAAATGACCTAATGAAAATGCATGCCCATGCTTCTATATAGCTCCAAATTTAGTTATTTGAGTTCGCTACATGGCAACTCTTCCCATATGCCTGCGGGAAGAGTTGTAGATGGTACAACTCTACCCACATGCATGTGGGAAGAGATGTAGCAACTTTGTCCATAGGCTCGTGGGAATATTTTTCATGCTATAACTCTTCCCACATGAAAAATATACCCACATGCCCATGGAAATAGATGTGACAACTCTGCCCATAGGCCGATGGGAAGAGATGTAGAAACTATACCTACATTCTTGTGGGAAGAGATGTGAAAACTATGGATACCCTGGATGAATTCCCATGTCTAAATCTATTTTGGGTGGAAGCATGTTAAGAACCAAAGGTCTCTAAATAAAATCACCACACAAGATATATGGAACAATATAGAAAAACCACTCTTTATTATAAGAAAACCCTTTAGGTAGGGAAACACCTTATAGTGGATCATATTATGGAAGGGATCCTTTCCTATTCACTTGCCTCTTCGAGGGGGCATCCTCCTATTGAGCTACAATTCCAAATACAATACTTATCTTCTTGTTTCATCACAATGCTTGAACCTCTTTATATAGTACTACCAACCACCTAAGAAGATTCTAGAGGATGAACCTTCTAGAAGTAGAACCTTTTAGTAAGTCCTCTTACATTTATTATATCTAACTACCACAGTGGGCCTTATTTAATAATATAGTAGACCTAGTCCACCTTACATTGAATGACCTCCACCATTATCACTATGGGCCCTCTGGACCCTCCACTACCTCTCTAGCTACACTACGTTCCACTCCCCTTATGAAAGCAACATCTTCAACGCTTGTTATGAGGGTGTACAAGCATATACCAGGGTCCCATAGATATGTGTGGATCATAGTGCTGAAATATACTAGAGAACCATGGTCCCATGGATAAGTGTGGACCATAGTGCTGAAGTGTACTAGAGAAACATGGTCCCATGTAGAAACAAAATCCACCATGCTGAAGTAGTCCAACTGCCACTGTAAACTGGGGTCCCATGTCCAAGTGCTCATGTGAACTCCACATAGAAGATATTGGAACCCAATAACCAACTAAAAATTATGCTCCAAATACTGACACCTATCATGTGGATCCAAATAAGAATATCCATCCACATAGTGAGAAAGGGTCGTAGCTAAATCGGGAAGGAATAATACCACTGTAGAATATGCAGGTTTGACACTTGTATTCATAATTGTCTCTTGATTTGTCACATTTATGTCATGGATGATTTTAGGGGATAAATTTCGCTCATGGGCTAATTTTCCATGGTTTTTCCCCAAAAAAGATTCACTATTCTAAAATGATTCGCCCAAATTTTATAGGATAAACTTATTTTACCTCAAAAATCACCAAAATTTTATACAAACTATATAAAATCCTTAGAAATTTGAATATTTTTACAAAAATATATCCAAACATTTATAGTTAGTATATGAAGGATTAGTAAGATTCGCTAAGGTTTCTACATTTTAAAATAAATTTCCATCCTTAAAATCATCACTCATTGATTCTCTAAAGAAGGTGGAATAGAGTCATCAAATAAAATATGAAAGTGGTTGTTATCCCAAAAATGACAACTATCCATATAAAAATCATCACAATCATCCTTGTAATCATACCAAACATATATTTCTTGATTATTTGCTGTCAAGATGTAAATGTCAATGATCTCTCTGTTATATCCCTCTTGGATCTCCAACATTGCAAGAGTAGAGTACCAAGAATCACAATCACGCTTGAAATCATGCCCCAAAAATTCTTTTCAGTCATATTCTATTAGAATGGCGGGATAAATATGAAGGTGTTCCCTTATTATAACACCAACATCGTTTAGGGACATTTGAAATTTTGCATAGGTTGGAGTGCATCACATATGTTGATTAAGGTTGGTTGTCATTGATGTCAACCCTTGAAGAAAGCCCTGTAGCACAAAGGTTGGGTAATGGACCCAAGATTGTTTGATGTAAAGATGACTCATTATTGTCTTGTCATGGTTGATAATAAGTAGAAATGGATGAATTCCAAAGTGTTCCCCTTATGGTGAAATCCCTCATGGGAAGACG
>SNQJ01S0049581.1:52351-63981 GCA_010110895.2 Picea sitchensis
GGTTGTAGCCAGAGAATTGGGGAGTTGGAGCTTCCTTCAGGTTGTAGCCTGAGAAACTAGGGGGTTGGAGCCTCCTTCCAGTTGCAGTTGGAAAACAAAGGCAGTTGGTGCTTCCAATGAATGTAATTCTTCAAGACATATATATTAAAAACATTCTGTGGTTTTCTCCCGATTTGGGTTTCCTCGTAAAACAATGATGTACTGTGTATGTGTGTGATTGTTCATTTCTTATTGCTCATTATTGGATAATAATTCTACATTTATATAACACTTGGATTATTTGGAGAAAAATGATTATAATTACGCTATTACTGATTCACCCCCTCTCTCAGTAATCCAACAACATATCCTTAGGAAAAATCTCATATGATATGCCAGAAGAAAGCACTGAAAATAATCTATCTAATGGCACTAATTTGGTAGCAATCTGAGCACATAGTGAAAAGTTATGAACTCTACAGTCCCGTGACCATTACAAAAACCCCCAAAATTGATGATTGTAAATCAACAATATCTTCACTTCCAAAACTCCATTTCAGATGGTTTGTTTTTTGAAATTGGGTGAAATTGTGAGAGGAACTTAGATTTGTAATTTTTTGGGGAAAATTCGGCCCCATGTGCTATAGAAATAAGAAAATCACGTGGTCGTCCACGGAAAACCCTTAAAATTTGTAGATTTTAGAATGACAATAAATTCACTTCCAGGACTCCGTTTCAGATGATTATTTTTTTGATTTTTTTTTTTACGACAAGAATTCTGATATACAATCAGTTTTTACAAATGATTCACAATTTCTTCTCTAAAAAATATGCAAAAATAAAAACATATTTTCCCACACTTCCTACCAAGAAAAGTGCTTTGATATAACTTGTTAAGATACAAATAATTGCATGTAGTGTTTCTAGAGAGGTGGTGGGGGGTCTGAATGGCCCATCATGATAATAGTGGTGGCTATTCAATGTAAGGTGTACTAGGTCCACTATATTATTAAATAAGACCCACTATTGTAGTTATATATATCAATATAGACATAATAAATGTAAGATGAGTTATTAGAAGGTTCTAATTATAGAAGGTTCATCCTCTAGAATGTTCTTAGGTTTTTTCTAGTACTATTTAAAGAGGTTCAAGTAATGTAATAAAACAAAAAGATAATTATGTATTTTGAGCTGTAACTCAATAGGAGGATGCCCCCTCGAAGAGGCAAGTGAACAAGAGAGGATCTCTTCCATAATATGATCCATTGTAAGGTATTGCCCTACCATAAGGGTTTGATAATAATAAAAGTGTGGTTCTTCTCTATTGTTATCTGAATATTTGTGTTTATGTATGCAAATATTTTGTTCTTAACAATTGATATCAGAGCACTTGTATTGACAGGAAGTGTAGACAATTTTTTTTTATTTTTATTTTTGTAGATTTTTTGGAGAAGACAACGAGGGACGTGTCATTCCAAACAATTTCTTTAATTTTTGTGCCAAATTTGAAAAAAACGATTGTATATATGAGTTCCTCTAAAAAAAACCAGTTTCAAAAAAAAATTCATCTGAAACAAAGTCCGAGAAGTGAAGTTATTGTCATTCTAAAATTTGCAAATTTTCAGGGTTTTCCACGAATGGCCACATGATTTTTCTGATTTCTGTAGCATTTGGGGCCGAATTTGACCAAACAAATTATAGATCTGATTTTCTCTCACAATTTCACCCAAAAAAAAAAAAAAATCGTCCGAATCGGAGTTTCGGAAGTGAAGATATCGTTGATTTAAAATCAACCATTTTTGGGGGTTTTTCGTGACGACGACGAGACTGCAGAGTTCATAATTTTTCACAGGGTACTTAGATTGTTACTAGATTAGTTCCATCGGATACGGGATTTTTAGAGCTTTCTTCTGGCCTATTGTACAAGGTTTTTCCGTTGTACATGCAATGCACTCCAGCCTCTACAAAATCTCGAATGACCCTAAAATCTATCGGTGATATAATAAGGGAACACCTTCAGATTTATCCCGCCATTATGATAAAATATGTTCAAGAATAAATTGTTTGTAATGCTTTCAAGCATGATTGTGATTCTTGGTACTCTTGTCTTGCAAGGCATGAGATACATAAGAGATATAACAAGGAGATCATTAACATTTACATCTTGACAAAATATAATCAAGAAATATATGCTTGGTATGATTACGAGGACGATTGTAATGATTGGTGTATGGATAATTTTCATTTCTAGGATGAAAACCACTTTCATATATTATTTGATAACTCTACTCCACCTTATGTAGAGAACATCAATGTGACAAACCAGGAGCTAATTATGACTACCAATGTCGAACCTGCGTATTCTACAATGGTATTATTCCTTCTAGATTCAACTATGACCCTTTCCCACTACATGGAAGGATCTTCTTATTTGGATCCACATGATAGGTGTCAGTCTTTGGAGCATCATTTTTAGTTGTTTAATGAGTTCTGATATCTTCCGCATTGAGTTCACATGAGCAATTGGATATGGGACCCTGATTTACAATGACGATTGGACTACTTTAGCATGGTGGCTTTCATTTCTACATGGGACCCTGGTTCTCTAGTCTACTTTAGCACTATGGTCCACACTTATCCATGGGACCCTGTTATATGGTTGTACACCCTCATAACAAGAATTGAGGACAACGCCTTCATAAAGGGGATGGAATGTAGTGTAGCTATAAAGGTAGTGGGGGCCCGAAGGGCCCATAGTGATAATAGTGGAGGCCATTCAATGTAAGGTTGATTAGGTCCACTATATTATTAAATAAGACCTACTATGGTAGTTAGATATATTAGTATAGAAATAATAAATGTAAGAGAACTTACTAGAAGGTTCCTCCTCTAGAATGTTCTTAGGTGGTTGGTAGCATTATATAAAGGGATTCAAGTAATGTAATGAGACAATTTGAGAAGAATTGCATTTGGAGTGGTAGTTCAATATGAGGATGCCCCCTCGAAGAGACAAGTGAACATGAGAGGATCCCTTCCATAATATGATCCATTGTATGGTGTTTTCCTACCATAAGGGTTTAATAATAATAAAAGTGTGGTTAATCTATATTGTTCTCTGAATATTTGTGGTGTTTCTGTATGCAAGTATTTGGTTCTTAACAAAGCAACTTAAGGTTATTTCACATAAATCACAAAGTTCCTCAAATTGGGTTATGTACCAAATATGGATGACCATAAACAATGAATATGATTGGTTATCTAGTATGCAAAATAGAAGTTCACCATGGGAGACCTATATAATCTCCATAGCTAGTATTTTAAACTAATGCATTCTAGATCATAGAGTATAAGTCATCCTTTGGGAGGTGCATGAAAAGAGAGTGGAGGTAATTATGGTGGAATATAAACTACTTGGTTGATGTTTCTCTATGTTACACCGTGGTATTCAACACTATGTTAAGATGCCATGGAATATGCAAAGAATTGTAAGAAGTGTCAATGAGTTGGTCACCCTTATGCATATAATGAGATTCCATTGCAACCCATTGTGATAGTGTGGATTTGATTAGCAAATAAGACATAATAAATTAGATCAAAACAACAAACAAATATACAAGGTAATAAAATTTGGAGATCCTTTTAGTCTAATGATCCATATTTAGGAGTGGAACAAACTGATTAATAGACTGAATACAATAAAAACAGAGATATGATGAATGACATAGATATCCAGTGAACAATATCTTCTATTCAATAATGAAATAGGATGAAATTGTAAAATTGCAGAATTGAAACACTTGTTTGAATGGTGGTAGCTATCTCTGAGAAGAGATGTATCTGATACACACATTTGTTTGAGCATATTGGATTACAATGAGGCTACAGAGGCCTTTTTGATATTACTCATGAATTCCAAAACCCTAGACATCCAAAAACCTAACCCTAGAAGGCGAAATGCAAGAAGTCATGTGGGCCCCTATGGGTAAGTTGGTGTAAGTTGGTACCTCAACTTCCCAGTGTCATAACTTTTGCATACGACCTCTCTTTTAAGCCTGTGATAGCCCGTTGGAAAGGTCTTTCAGAGAAATACACATTCCACTGTCAAAATCTAACTCTACCTATAGTTTGACCATGGTGAGTAAAAAAAACAACACTTAGAGCCCCAAAATGGCTTTAGAAGTACAACAAGATGTGTTGACATGAAAACATACAAAATGAGCCAGTTGGATTAAGCGAGAGGCCACTTGTATCCACTTGGAGGATCTGTTGGGATTCATAAAACCCCATAAGTGTAGAACCCACAATTACAAAGGAGTATAGAAGAACATGCTAAACAAAAACAAACAAGAGGGGCCAGTTGGAATAGGTGGGTGGCCACCAATATCCATCTGGATCAATCCTCCCCCCTTAGGAAGCAATGGTCTCCATTATGTTGAGTTACCCCATCAGGTGAGGAAAATTCTGCTAGATTTGGCCTTGGGTGAGCCACTTGCCTTGGTGTAGGAGTTGTCCTGCATTGACAACCTGATAAAGCTAGATCCTTTGCTGAAAAGTGCCTTTGACCTATGTGTCCACTATCTGATTAGTGGATGATTATTCCATGCAGTTAGCGTTGATCTTTGTTGGTGTCAGTTGTTCTGCGATATCTGAGGTGTCCAATAATGGTGGAAAATATGGTCGAAGGAGGTCCACATTGAACACTAGATGCAGGCCAAGGAAGGGTGGAGTGTTGAGCTCAAAAGCATTGCTACCCACCTCCTTGGTGATAGTGTAAGGCCCATAATGAAGTGGGAGAATCTTTCGATGGGGCCCCATGAGACGCTCCTTCTGAAAATGTAGCCAAACTTTATCGCCAAACTGAAACTGGTGTGGTACCCTGTGTTGATCATGGCGTTGCTTGTACTTAACATTGGATTTCTGCAAAATCTCCTGGACCTGTTGGAAGATGTGATGAATCCACTCAATGAATTTGGTGGACTTGTTGATTGTAGAATGATCATGGGAAGAGTCTGTTTGTGCAGTGGTGAGAGGAAGTGCAACATTAATGGGTCCCAAGGTTTGGAATCCTAGACCCACCTAAAATGGGCTATCGCCAATGGAGCTATGGAGAGCCCCGTTGTAACTGTGTTGAACATAGGGGAGACTCTCTTCCCATTTACATGGATGCTTATAATTGTACATGCGTAGGATGTGCATAATCATCCAATTGACGACCTCTATTTAGCCATCGGTTTGGGGGTGGAAAGCAGTGTATTTTTTGAGCTTGGTGTCCAATAGAGACCAGAGACTCGACCAAAATGTGATAAGGAACCTGCTGTCCCGGTCGGACATGATGGTCTATGGTATCCCAAAGTGGACCCACACTCATTCAAAGAAGAGTTTGACAGTATCTTCCACTGTGATATTCTTCTTGCAGTATGTGAGGATGGCTATCTTTGAAAATAGATCAATGACCACAAATACACAATAATTTCCTTGCTTGGTGGACGACAAGCCAAACATGTAATCCATTGAGATGGATTCCCAAGGCTTCTCAGGAACATGAAGAGGGGTGTATAAGCCTTGCTTCTTGATGGATGGCTTGGAAATGGCACATGCAGTGCAAGATCAGATATACTTCTTGACGTCCTATCGAAGTTTTGGCCAACACAAATGTTTCTGAAGAATAACCACAATTTTCTCCACACGAAAAATGTCCTGCCACCCGACTGTAGTGGGCTTCCCAAATTAGTTTTGCATGCTCGCTTGTAGGAACGCAAAGATGGATTAGGTGTCATAAGATTCCATCCTAAATGTGAAATCTGTGACTGTTGTGCCTATACCCAAGAGATAATAGGTGATGGCGAAGTCTGGATCTTGTTGATAACGTTGGGGCCACTCAAATGCTGCATGTCCATAGGAATGGAGCATAGTGGTGAGTGCAACTACAGGAGGCCGAATGAGGCAGTCAATGACATGATTGGAGATACATGTATTATACTTGATGTTGAGATGGAACTGCTGCAGGTAGGTAGACCACTTTTGATGACATTCGTTCTGCAATTTCCCCTGTGTCTGTATGAACTACCTAGGCTTGTGATCAGTGTGTATGATCGTGTATTTTCCTAAAATGTAATGTTTCCATTGAAGACAGGCTTGTATAATGGAATACATTTCCTTGTTATAGGTGGGGTATTTTTGGATAGTATCAGAGAGTGTCTCACTATGGTATGCCACCGGATGCCCGTGTCGAGTGAGAACTGTGCCCACAACCTAGTCAGATGCATTAGTATCAATCTCGAACGATTGTTGTAGATTGAGAAAGGAGAGTATTGGAGTTGAGCACAAGCAATGCCTCAGATCATCGAATGCTCATTGTTGCTCCTTCCCCCACATGAAATTGGCCCTACCACCACCCTTGGTCACCTGGCTGAGGGCCCATGCAATATGGGAGAATCCCAACACGAACCGTCGATAGAAGTTGGCTAGTCCCAAGAAGCTCCGAAGCTCGGTCAGTGTGGTCGAGGATGGATAGTCACAGATGACTTGGATCTTATCTGGATCAACATGTACCCCATGCTCATCAACAATGTACCCCAAGTATTGGAACCTGTTCATGCCAAAAGATCATTTTTCCAAGTTGGCATATCGCTTGTGCTGCCACAGAGTGCTCAAAACCTGTTGAATATGCCACATGTGCTCCTCCCACGTTTTGTTGAAGATGAGTATGTTATCCAAATATACCACCACAAAGGAGTTGTTGAAGGGTCTCAATACATCATCCATCAACCTCATGAAAGTGGATGGTGCATTTGTTAAGCCAAAGGGCATGACTATCCATTCGAAGAGACCTTCTTTAGATTTGAAGGTTGTCTTTGATACGTGTAAGTTGGTTTGATGAGAACCTGGTGGTAGAAAGACTTCAAGTCAAGCTTGCTGAAGAAATTTTCTCCTTTGAGTTGGTCAAGAAGGTCATCAATCCTGGGAATGGGGTACCGATTCTTGACTGTGATTTTTTTAGGCTCTGTAATCAATGCAGAGTCACAACATACTGTCCTTCTTCGGCACCAGTATAATTGGGCTTCCACAAGGGGAGGAGCTAGGTGCGATGTGCCCCTTTTGAATCAGATCTTGGATCTATCACCTAATTTTGTCATTTTTCATCAATGAGTGACGATAGACTAGTCCATTAGGTAGAGGTGCGCTGGGGGTCAGATCAATTGGATGCTTGACTTGGCAGTGTGTTGGTACCCGTGTAGGTAAGGATAATATGTCTTTGTATTTTTTCACGATCCCGTCTACCTGCATCTACTGCAATGAGAGGCTCTGTGTAGAGGCAATAGATGTGGGATTGACCTTCTTCTTACCATGAGAATGGATCACAAAGAAGACGAACTTCTTGGTCTGTGAGATGACCTTACTACATTTCTTAATAGAGATTAAAGAAACATCAATTGGCAGTGCTACCTCTAGTATCCTGTACAATGTTCTACCCAAAGTAATAATAACACTGTGGGGTCTAAACTCATACACAACATAACGCTTCCACAAATATGGTTGTCCTAAAAGAACATCACAAACTTCAAGGGGAGAAATATCACATAACACCTTATCTTTGAAAGGATTGATGCCGTAGGGAAGACGACACTGTTGGGTGACATGAAAATATCTTCCTTGGCGAAGCTAGACAATGGTGTAGGGTTGCGGGTGCAGTGTTGTTGGAAGGGCCAACCACTTGATGACCTTTGCTAAAATTAGGTTATTCTGACTACCGCTATCGACAATGAAATGAAGCAGAGCCCCCTTTAACCACATTTGCGAGTGAAAGAGGTATTCCCCTTCCGTCGGTTCTTTTGGTTCGCTTGCATAGACTTTGGTGGTAGCGAAAATGGAACTGGGTTCAACATTGATAATATTCTTCTCTCCTTCAGTATTTGATTCAGAACTAGAATCAACCTATGACTCAGAATCCTTCAGTTCAACCATGAGGGACTACTTGGAGTGACATTATTCGATGTTGTGCCAAGGGATTTTATGGTACTCACACCATTTCCCTGTGTCCTTATTCATCTTCTCATTATCCTTCCTATGTTGTATCTTGGACTGGTTGTCCAAAGGGCGACCATCTTGACTTGGTCCCTTTCTATGTGGGTTGGGGTTTCCTTTGGCCTACTTCGATTGTGAGGGGTTTGTAGATCCAAACTCTTGCCTTTTCTTCTTAAATTTTTCTCGATCTTGACAATGTATCTATAAGTCGTGCCCAATGAGGCAATGTCTAGAAAATCCATTTCTGTTTGAATGTATTTATGGAAACAACCACGGTATTTTAGCACCTGATGACGCTAAGAGTCTTTGATACCCAATTTGGTGCATAGGGTATGGAAAATATTGGTAAAATATGGTATTGTTTGGTCCCTTTCTTGACATAGGGTGGTCCATCTAGTGTAATGGTCCTCATAGCTTCCAACAAGGTAGTACTGTTATTTAACGATGTCTTGAAAGGAATCCCATGTAGGGGCCACTGCAAAAATTTCAGATTCCTCCACAACTCTTTGCTCAGAGTAAGTATCCCACCAGTCTTTAACATGGGGAATGACCTTGAGAAGTACAAAAGTGATATTTTCCCTATCACAAAATTATGGATTGAAAAACACCCTTCGATCAGATTCAACCATTTATATACAACATCTACATCTATCAGTCCTTCAAATAATGGAATATCAAAATTTACTTATACCTTGAAGGGGGTTGCATGGCTTCTTGATGAATATGCTTCTCTTGTGGGTAGTCGTCGAAGGATCTGCGTGAATTTGTCCATCATTTCTTTCCTTTGGCGTGCAAGGGATACCTCGAGCAATATTTTAATAGGATATCCTACTCCATCATATTTCTTTTCATCCCCCATGGGTTGTTTTCAGGCTTGGCACGACCGATCTTGTAATGAATCGATGTTGGTCGTGGAGCTTGATTATCTTCCTGATTCAGAGGTTTTTGTTTTCAGCCATGTTTATACCCCATGAAAACTTTACACCCCAAAAGAATGTACACTCTTCCACGGGGGGGGGAGTGTAGAGGGGGTTTATCCCCTCTGCAGGGTCCGAGGGCGAAGCTCCCGAAGGAAAAATTTCCTTGTAAATGTATATTGTAATTTCATTGTAAATCTAGACCATTCATTATAAGGTCGTAGATATGACGGTAGAAGTTATGTTAGGGTTTTTTTTTTCCCTAGAAGGCAACTCTCTTTTATGAGGGAAATATATTGTGGCTATGTATTATCGTGAATATTATATTTTGAGAGAGGAGTATGTGAGAGAAAGAAGAGGAAGTTACAGTAGGTTGTATCCCTTCATTTACTGGATAATAATAAAGGAAGGACTTGGAAATTTACCTGGTGGACATAGCCCACACTGGGTGAACCACGTATATCTATGTCTCTATTGTATTGTGTATCTTTTGTGTTTTATTTACGCATTTGTTTTATTTTATTGCTCCACGATCCTGTTTTTTCTAACAACTGGTATCAGAGGAAAAGGTAACTCGCAGGAAAAAAGGGTTCCTGGTTCAAGTGGGAGCAATGGCGGGAGATGAAAAGTTTAGGGTCGAGAAATATAACGGCTAAAACTACCAGTTATGGAAAATGCAGATGGAGGATTATTTATATCAGAAGGATCTATTCCTACCATTGGGTGGAATAACAAAGAATGTGATGACCATGAAGGACGAAGAATGGGAGGTTCTTGACAGAAAGGCACTAGGAACGATACGATTAAGCTTGGCACCATCGGTGGCTTTCAATATTTTGAAAGAAAAGACAACGAATGATCTAATGGATGCATTGGATAAACTGTATGAAAAACCCTCGACGTCTAATAAGGTATTTCTAATGAAGAGATTATTTAATATGAAGATGTCAGAAGGTGGGCATGTTGTAGATCATTTAAATGAATTTAATACGGTTACTAATCAACTAAGTTCTATAAAAATGGATTTTGATGATGAGGTCAGGGCTCTTCTAATCCCGTGTTCATTTCTATAAAGATGGAATGGCTTGGTCATGGATATAAGTAACTCTATATCTGGTTCAAATACTTTAAAATTTGATGATGTTGTTGGTATTATCCTTAGTGAGGAAATGTGACAGAAAAAAACATGTGAGACATCAAGTAATGCGTTAAAAATGGAGAACAGGGGAAGAAAAAAGGATAAAGGAAAGGGCTCACGGAACCACAGGAATTATAGGAAGGGAAGATCCAAATCCATATTTGAAAAGATAGAGTGTTGGAATTGTGGGAAGAAAGGACATCTAAAGAAAGACTGCAAAGCTCCAAAGAAACAAAGAGATGGACAACAAGAGAAAAATCAGGAATCAAATGTAACAGGTGATGTGTTACACGATAATATTTTTAAGTCTTGGGTAGTATATTCAGGGGCTTGATTTCATTCCACACCCCATAGGAAAATTTTTCTAGATTATGTTCAAGGTGATTTTGGATAGGTTCATTTGGGTGATGATGCACCATGAAAAATTGTTGGAATGGGAAAGGTAAAAATAAATAAAAGTAATGGAAACCAATGGTTGTTGAAAGAGGTAAGACATGTTTCAGATCTATGGAAGAATCTAATTTCAACAGGGCAGTTGGAAAGTGAAGGTTGTATATCCATATTTACAGATAAGCTGTGGAAGGTCACCGAAGGATCATTGGTGATAGCAAAAGGAGAGAAGGTAGGTACATTGTATTGATGTACTGGTAATACTGACTCTTCTATCTCTTTAGCTTATACATGTGCGGATACAACACTGTGGCATCATAGGCTTGGACATGTGAGTGACAAGGGGATGGAAATACTTCACAAAAGAAATTTGTTGCCAGATATTAAACAAATTGATTTGGATTTCTGCGAGCATTGTGTTTATGGAAAACACAAGAGAGTTAGATTTCTCAGAGTCAGAAAAGAAAAGAAGAGTGAAAGGTTAGAGCTTGTGCATACAAATGTATGGGGACCTTCTCAGGTATCATCTCTTGGTGGCTCTCATTATTATGTTACTTTTATTGATGATGCAAGTAGAAAAACTTGGGTTTATTGCATTCGAAAAAAATATGATGGTTTTGATACTTTTAAGAGATGGAAAGATTTGGTTGAGAATGAGACAGGAAAAAGGTTGAAGTGTTTCAGATTAGACAATGGAGGTTAATATTGCATCAAGGAGTTTGATGATTATTGTTCATACCATGGGATTCGTAGAGAGAAGACAGTTCCAGGAACACCATAGGAAAATAGTGTGTGAGAAAGGATGAATAGGACAATCATGGAGCGTGCAAGGAGTATGAGATTGCATGCTGGTTTTCCCTTATAGTTCTGGGAAGATGTTGTAGATACTGATGTCTACTTAATAAACATTAACAGAGGAACTTCAAGCTCTTTGGATGGTATAATTCCATAGGAGGCATGGATAGGTAAAAAGGTAAACTATTATTTTTTGAAGACTTTTGGTTGTGAATCATTTTTCCATATTGATAAAGAAAATAAAACAAATCTTGAGGCAAAATCCAAGAAGTGTACCTTTATTGGATACAATGTTAATGATTTTAGTTATCGCTTATGGAATTATGAAAATAACAAAATCATTAAGAGTAGAGATGTCATATTCAATGAGAAGGTCATATACAAAG
>SNQJ01S0049582.1:60007-81194 GCA_010110895.2 Picea sitchensis
TTCCTCGCTTTCAACAGTGGGTTTACATCATTGACCCCTGATCGAAAGATTCCATCGGATGTTCGACTTCAACTCATTTATTCACACTCGATGGATTGTACTAGTGTACCTTGGGAGTCATTGACATCAATGGTGATTTCACTCGCGCTTGTTAACGGTTTCATCAATGACCAGTAATCAAGTGGTTTCTGCCATGTTCGACTTCAACACGTGTAATCACATGGTTAGATTCGTACTTTGGGCGACGAGGTTGAAGACCCTGGATATCATCTCTTTGGTCCAGGTTGCGATGGAGTATGTATAATTTGCGACACATATATCCACTGTGTATGTCTTGTGGCTATGTCATCTTAATTTGAAATTTCTCGCATAGATCCACAGTGTATTCCTAGTGGCTATGCTATATTTTGACGGCATGGATCCACAGTGTATGATTGGTGGCCATGACCTAGGTCTACAATTGTCATCAGTATATGATCTGAGTATGGGAATGCCTACCTTAGAATTGGTATATATGATATTCTATAGATGCTTGGTTGTTCGCAGGTTTCCAATTAGATGTGCCCCTGGTTTCTGACACGCACATGCATCTTACAAAGTCTTTCGGTTGTCACTGGTTCCATCCTCATACTTTGGGGGGCATTCTGTTACCCATGATTTTGGTCTTCATGATGATGTATTGATGATGGTGTACTCAGGCTCTTCATAAGAACTTTCTCCTGAGAAAAGTTACTTTCATCTCTTCTCAGAAAACTCATTTTTGAGGAAGGTTCGCAGGCTGCTAGTATATTTGGGTGCGAGAATGACCCATTCTCGCAGGCTACCTTAAGCCAGGGTGTGAACTTCTCGCACTGTGTTGAACTACTAGGGTGCGAACTCTTCCTAAATCTTGGAAAAAGGTGAATTCTCGAAGCTTCTAGAAGGGAATCTTCTAGAAGGATGGGTTGGCATTCGAATGGTTATCCTAGTACTGGATTCCCTGATATTTTGGGATCATTCCTATCCAAGCAACTAATTCATTCTCTCATATATATTGAGGGAATTCTCATGGAAAAGGTTAAGCAAGATTCATTAGAGAATTAGTGAAAGAATTGTGTGAAGGACTGAAGCTTGAACAATAGCTTGGAGACTCCAGCAAGGTCTATCAAGAGGATTCGATCTTCTTCATGCAAGGATTGAGCAAGTGTGTGTGTCAGAGCCAAGTGCCATCAAAAGGAAGTTTGTGACATCAAGCCTCGGGTTGTAATCTTTACTTTCCATTAATATGATACAGTGGCATGTCCCTTTCCCGTAAAGCTATTTCCACTTTATTGTGTAATTCCTTGATCATACACATAGGTTAACTGTTGAATATATTGTGCAATCTTCACTTTGGTTGGTTTGTGTTGTCTTGGTCTTGGCTGCACAAGAGCACTGGAGCGAAGCGGGACCAACAAAGACCCAAGGAAGCGATAATAAGGTATGTTATGTTTTCATTCCTTCCTCCTAGTTAATTCAAAAGTCAAAACTTAGGGAAAGAGTCATGTCCTATCCTGTTTTGTTCTAGATCCAAGTGGATCTAGGGAGATCAGTTAGTGTCTGCACCTACCGATTAGTCCGATAACAAGGACAAACAACCAACATGATTCTATCATGGTAGTAGTGGATAAGCTTACTTAAGCTTCCCATTTTATTCTAGTTAACCTCACTCACAAGGCAACCAACATTGTTGATGTTTATATGAGAAAAATTTCTAGATTGCATGGCATACCTAATACAATTGTGTCTGACAGAGATCCAAAATTTACCTAAAAATTTTGGAAGGGATTATTTAATGGATTTGGAACAAATTTGAATTTTAATACAGCTTATCATCCAGAATCAGATGAACAAATAGAAAGGGTGAATCAAGTGATTGAGGATATGTTGAGGATGTATGTGATGGATAAACCATCAAAAATAGAAGACTACCTACACTTGGTAGATTTTGATTATAACAATGGGTACCAAGCATATCTAAAGATGATTCCATTTGAGGCACTTTATGGAAAAAAGTGCAACACACCAGTAAGTTGGGATAACCTAGCAGATATAGCAGTGGTTGGGCAATATTTACTCAGGGAAATGGAGGAGCAAATGATTAAAATTAAACAAAATTTAAAGGTTGCCCAAGACAGGCAAAAAAGTTATGCTGATAAGGGATGAACTCATAGGGAATTTAATGTGGGAGACCATGTATTCTTGAAAGTGAAGGCCAACATAAGTTCCCTGAAGTTCGGAAATTGTTCAAAGTTGGCAGCTCGCTATTGTGGGTTGTTTGTAATCCTAGAGAAGATTGGTCCAGTAGCTTATATGATTGCATTGTTTGCATCTATGTATGTTCATAATGTATTCCATGTATCATTCCTCAAGAAATATATACCTAATGCTAATCATGTTATTGATTGGAATGTGATTCAGGTGGAGCAAGAAGGTGCTTTTCAAGTGCATCCGGTGTGCATTCTGGACCGGAAAATCAAACAGCTCTAGAATCGATCCATAGGTCTTGTAAAGGTCCAATGGACCTTGTACGGTCCTGAGGACGCTACTTGGGAGCATGAGGATGCAATGCAGGCATAATACCCGCATCTTTTTGAGGATGTTTGAAATTTTGTTGTATATGTGTACATGATGCACTGAGGACAGTGCATAAATAAGGGGAGGGGATTGTAATATCCCCAGGATGAACCCAATTGTAAATGTAAATGCAAATGTAGTTAAGCTGGTGAGATGTTTGATATCATTTTTTGTATTCACCTTCATGGCATAGTGCACACATGTACTGTGTAGTAAAATGATGAAGTTTTCACAATCTAGAATACCGTGCACAACATCTTAAGTGCGTGCGATTTTGAGGCTAGTGACCCTTTGTGTATATGCTATGTTTTATAGGCTGATGAGCCAATTATTATAAGCTAGGATGATTATGTTTTGATTAGGTCAGAGAGCCTAGATATTGAAGGCCAGTGCACATATTTTGTATGTGTCTCATGATTAATATAAAATACATCGTTGCGCACAGACCAACCATGATAAAAGAGATGGGGGACTAAAATCCAGTAGTTAGGGAAAGGGTGAGGGGCTAAAAGTTAAGGAAAAGGGATAAGCTAGGGAGCTAAATCCAAAAAGGAATATTATATTAATATTTATTTATCATAAAGTATGGATAATTATTTTATCCTAAGTTCTAAAGTTGGGGATAGGTGGGTCAAAGTAGCTCCCAACATGACAAGTGTCAAGTTGGGGACATGCATACATATTTTGGGGACTTAGTTCATTTTGGGGGATCTTTTCCATCATTCATCCATTATTATAGGAACATTCACACAATCATTGATCTATCCTCGTACCTTCATTTCACTGTACCTGAACTATATCCATAGCCATATCTGTTTGTGTAGCTGGTTAGCTTGGCAGCTGGACTGAAGAAGCGGATTTTCAGGCCCGTGGAATATTGAAGAGGTGGGTTGTTAGACCCATGAGCAATTTCTCTCTAGGTGAGAGAATTGTTGGGAAGTGTTTTCCTGAAGGTGCTAAACTACAGCTGGAGGACTCTGAGACTTCCTGTCCGGCCTATTGTTGAAGCCCGAAAAGGAAGTGGGGCAGCCGAAGGACTATTGAGCAGAAAGGGGCACACTTCCTGGGGTGGGACAGGCATGTGAGGAATGAGGGACTATAGGTTGTTAGTTTGAATAGGCACATGTGACAGAGTCTTTCATGTTGTCCATGAGCCATTAGACTTGTTAGGAATCCCTTTACCTGGGTGGAGTTTAGTCCCGGCTCAGGGGTGACCCACTGCTGAGAGTGATGAGTAGTGAGGTCTAAGGCTGGGAGGTTTGTGGAAGGTTTGCACGCAGTTGGTGATATTCTCACAAAGATAAGTGTCAATTGTGTGATAAATTTACATGATGTATTATTATTTATGTGTTTATGTTTATGGGTATTTCCTATATATGTTGCATGTATATGTTTACTATTATTTCAGTATGAAACCGTGCAATTACATAATGTATTTGTTTTTTTACGTTTTATGTATATGTTTTTGCAAGAGTTCTATGTGTATATATTTTAATTGCATGCAGTTTGAAAAATTCATGTGGCATAGCTCAGTTGGATGCTAAGTATGTTATGGTATGTTCCACAGTAAGAGAACGAAAGAATTCTCTGGAGTAGCGTGGCCCGGCATGGGTGGTCGGGGACGTTACATCCTTGATAGCTTGGAATAGAGGAATATTTACACACACATTTTGAAGTTCTTCTAAAAGGTAAAATTATGGTTGTGTGGGGGACTTTTCTATATTTAACCTTTCTGGATATGGTGGTTCTGAGAATAATTCCTTCTCATCGGAGTGTTTTTGAGGGATGTTTTGTTTTTCCTTGGAGGGATTAGCGTCCTGGTTTTCTACCTCGGGGGAATTTTCCTCATCGTCCTTCTCTTGAATGATGGGTGAGGTTTGATCCTGAACCACTCTTCCGGATCATAGATGTATGTTTTGAAATTCCATAGGAGAAATGACATATGTGGGAAAGAAAGGTAGTTCAACGTTGAAGGCTGGATAAACTGCTTTATTATTTGGATTTGGTATTGGTTGGGCCGGTAATTGCGTAGGCCGTGGAGGAGGTTGGTTGGATGGTAATTGTAGTTTTTTTTTATGCTGAATTGGAGGGTGGGTTTGAGGAGTGGACTGTTGAAGATTAGGCCCTCTCCAGCCTGGTTGCTAAGGTTGGTTTTTCATTTGGGGTTGCCATTGTTGCCAAGGCATGGAAGCATACCAATTTTGTTATGGATATTGATACTGAGTATAGTATGGAGGAAATTGGGATTTCTCTTGTGTCATACCTGGTGCCTTGGGCAGCCATGGTCGCTTTTGGGCCATAAAACAGATTTGTTATGTCTCACCAGTGGCCCCTTGGAAGACTTATTTTAGTTCAGGCATGGAAGGGAAACTCTTAGTATCATACTTTTGTTCACAAATACCACATATTTCTATGTTATCTAAAGGACATTTGCTGGCCCTTGGTTATGGAAGAAAGCGAAGATCAAGGAAGAAAAGGTGAAATGTGAACTTTGCGGAAGACACAATAACTGTTACTGGGGCGAAGTGAGCAAAAGAGCAGAAAAGATGGAGCGAAGTACATAAAAGCAAGTCATTGGACGAGAATATTGAGGATGACAGATCAGCAAGGAAGATGGATCGAGGAAAACTCAATAAGCGGAAAAAGCCACCGTTATCACCACGCGGGAAGAAAGGAAAGACAGGCTGGCGAAGCTTGGGAAAAGTTGGTCAAGTTGACCTAGGGTTTTAGACACCTAGGCTTTTGGTATATAGGGTTTTGACACTTAGGTTTTGACCTAATACTGTCAGTGAGATATTGTAATGTATAAATAAAGGTCAAGAGGACCTGGGGCGGGTTGGTACGATATTGTTGTTGATATACCTCTATTGTTGTGGTGAGAGATTATTGTATTGTGAGAGAGAATTGTTGAGTGTGAGAGTCTTATGGTATTGTAATATCTTCAGTTGGGTGTGAAGATCAAGTTCTACAGCTGGGTGCGCAGGAAGGGGAGAGAAAGAGAGAAGAAGAAATAAGATTTGCTAGCTGAGAGCGTAGACAAGAACTGTATTCTTTACATTAATATATCATAAGCACAGTTTTGTGGACGTAGCCCTAGAGAGAGGGTGAACCAAATAAATGTTTTTTCATGTGTGTGACTGATGCCTTGATCTCTGTCATTGTTATTATGTCATTGCATTGCTGTGTTAGATCAGATCTGTAGTTGTGTGGAGTGGATCTAGTTGATAAGTGATTTATGCATATTGTATTGTTTTGTATTAGACCCACTTGACATCTCCCTTGGTTGTAGACACCTCTGTCCTGCAACCACCTCATAGATACTTTGGGTGAGACTGCATCTGCTTCGCAGGTGTTGCCGAAAGGGCTTGTTGGTGTGCTCTTGGATCCAAACCCTGGGTTTGCCCCTGTGCCAACAAATGGTTCTGTTGTCGGGATGGGAATCTTCATGATGGAATGTTAAGGTGGTTCCCATCGAAGATATGGATTCAGAAGTGGATAAAAGATCAAGAGAAGGACTTCATTGAATCCCAAAACAAGAACCCTAAGATAAGTACTAAAGATTGGCTACAAAGATACATCTTCACTGACATTCATGAGATCTTCTTTGAAGGAATCCATCAGGAGTTGTCTGAGTGGTTGGCTAGGTTATCAGATACCCAGTTCGAGATCATATCTAGACCTCCTATGGTTTGGACGTCGACGTTGATCCAGAAGGTCAAGAGAGTCGATAACGTTGTATCCCGAGTAGTAGATCACTAGTTCGATAGCACCATTGGAGGGTATATCACCGAGTTTTTTGTTGACCGAGTAGAACAGTATAGCCAAGTTGAGAGATACTTTTTCAAGGGAACCCGAGGGAATTTTTTACATTTTCTAAAGTTGAGAATCAATATGCTCTTGCATGAAAAGCACATCTTGAAGATACAGTAGATTGTCTAGATTTGAAAAGGATAATGTTCAAGAATTCAGATAGCGACAACAACACAGAAGCTGCACATACACGTAGTGGGAGATTATTCAAAGAATTCCATCTAGCGAACCTGTTCAAGAAGAACTATGGGGATGAGGGTTTCTATAGTGGAGAAGAGGCAGATCTGACAGACGAAGAACATTCAGAACCTGCTAGGGCAGAGGAAGAAGCAGCTGAAGAACTTCACTGGAACTAGCCAGAAACCTCAGGAACTACGTAGGCCACTGAAGTAAGTACTATTGACCCTCCTGTTGCTTCCACAGTGATAAGTAATCAGAATTGTCAGAATCACCAAAGTCCTTAGAGTACTATTACTATCAGTTCAACATCTAGTCAGACAGGAAACCTAGGCAGCTCCATGGAAGATGAGATGAGGCTTCCTATCTTTAGAGGAGATGGATCTAAAGATCTTGATCAGCATTGGTCCCTCTGTGAGGCCGTATGGAATATTAAAATTGTTATTGATGAAGTTGTTAAAAGAAACCAGTTCATCGCTACACTGAGGGATCGCGTGTTGAGATCGTACATGAAGTTTGTCCAAGGACTTGCACAACCCAAGCCATTAAATGAGATTAAAAATGTGTTGATTGCAGAGTTCAAGAAACCCAAATCAGAGTCACAATGTATTACAAATATGAAGGATATCAAGCAGAAGGTAGTCGAGCCTGTCTAGGAATTCGATCATAGGTTCAAGTCCTTAACAGGCTGATTGACTTTTAAGATCCCAGACGAGCAGAACAAGGAATGGTTCATCATTGCCCTTTTACCACACATTAGATTTCCCTTGATGCAGTAGAATATTGCTTCATAGGCGGAAGCATTGGAGATCGCCATGAAGCTTGAGTCAACCCCTATGGGAGAATCCAACTCAAGTATGAGCCAGATCTTGAGTCAGTTGACTAGTTTTTCATTGCAGATTGAAGACATGAAGAAGGATAAGGGAAAGGACAAAAGAGAAGATATCTGGTGTGTCAGATGCAGATCAGAAGGCCATGATAAGGAACACTACCCTATATTTCATGAATATTTGGCCTCAGGAGCTCCGAGACCCTTGAAGCAAGTCACATTACCCTGGTGTGAAGTATGTAGAAATCGACATCGCCCTAGTGAGTGCTATTACATGCAGAAGAATGTTCAGACACCTGCAAACTTATATTTCACATTTTGTAAGTCAGTAGGACATGATGATCGGGATTGTAGAGCCTATGACCTTATGCATGAAAGATTGAGAGACATATACAAGATCCAAGGTGAAGTATAGCAAGAAGGAAACACTCCGCAGTACAACTCTCCAGGGAGAGGAAACTTCAATCCTTGTGGTGGATTCAGAGGACGAGGACGAGGAGGAGGTATGGGCCGAGGTCAAGGACAAATAATCTGTTATAACTGCACGTAGCCAGGAAATCAACCAAGGGACGGTCAGAACCCTTGCACCACTTGCAGTGATTGCAATTCATTCGAGCATGTCATTGAGGACTATCCAGTGTTGTTGGCTAAACTTCAAGAAAGACAAGGTCCTCAACAAAACCCGTAGATACAATTGATCAAAGTAGAAGCCCACGGAGCAGATCCTAGATTCATTGTTATCACTTGAGGAGGCACTGCTATAGGAGAGGATAGAATGACCCAAGGAAAGATTGCAGAAGACTCAAGTATCAGGAAAGATGCAGAGAAGACCCAAAATTTTGATGTGAAGAAAGAAAGACAAATCTTTGAGGAAGCAAGGCAAGAGTTCAAAGAAGATCAAGGTTCTTCCTCAAAGACACGACCATAAATAAGAGAACATGGAATGCCTCAAGCATTCAATCAGTCTAACTCACCCAGAGATAGAAAAGAGGTAAGTAAACTTGTCAGTTTTCTATATATGTTTATAGAGCTTCTTAAAGATGGGAAATCTATACAAGAACTGCAAAATCTGGTCAGACACTATGAACTAGGGAAGATAGACCCCTTACTGAATAAGGCAGTCCACCAAATTGGTAAGAAGAGAAGGAAAAATAAGGAGCTACACTTGAATGCTCAAATAGGAGAGTATGACATAGACTATGTGGTCCTTGACTTAGGGTCGGAGGTCAATTTCATGACGAAGCAAACTTGGGCACTAATGGGAAAACCAAAGCTGATCTATTCTCCTATTAGGCTTATAATGGCTAATTAGCAAGATATCATCCCATTTGGATGATTGGAGCATGTTCCTGTGGACATCGATGGAGTTAGAACGTTTGCAGATTTTGACGTAATTGAGATAGTTGATGATAGTTTCCCTTACCCTGCTCTGTTAGGAATTGATTGGGCCTTCAAAAATTCCACTGTAGTTGATTTAAAGAAAATATGTATGACCTTTGAAAGAGATGGCCTTAGGGTCATTGCACCCTTATATCTAGATGAGGGTCAATGATACACAAAGCCCATTAGAGAAGAAGACCACACATACGAACTAGAAAACATCTACAAACTAACAACCAGACAGCAGGATTACATCAATCCTATGGCCGATGGGAATCTAAGCTGGAAAAGTGACAGCACGTGTTCATCAGATTCAAAATAAGCACTAGAGAACTGGCAGAACCAAATGTACGAAGTATCTACCAGGAGATGTTGTATATTAACCAGAGAAGTTCGATGGATCGGCACAACAGTACGTAACTTACCCACATTTGATGGTCTAAACCCTTTAGAAGCCTTCCTATCAAACTTTGAAGCAAGTGTACCAATACAACCAAGATTTTTGGCAATGGATGCGACCTTGAAAGCCACACCAACAAGATGGTGGGGGAAACATAAAAGCAATATCACAGACTGGACACAATGTCGAACTCTAATGACAGTGTGGTTCTCAGCCCAAGTAGAATGTTGCAAAGTGAGATACATAGGTTGAAGTTATCCAAAGGACCATGTGCGGAGCTACGAAGAAGCCCGAAGAAGTATTCCTCAAGAATAATGGGTGCACAAATTCATTAACACGATGTATACGACCCCTATCAACTAGTACCTTCAAGCGGAGTTGCACCTCATCACTACAAATTGGGAAGGTATGACTCAGAATTTTGTAACCACATTTTTATTTGAAATTCAATACCTATCAGTAGATCAAGCATTACATATTTTGAGACAGAAAGTATTTGAAGAGGCATCTAGCCTCCCTATGGAACAAGAAGAGGATGAATGGACTGCGCCTCTCCAGAAATTGCAAAGCTGCTACAACATCAATGTCGATGACAATGATGATCCCAGGAAGGTAAAAATCACTGAAATAGAAGGCCAAAGAGATGTGGAAGGACCAGGAGTTGAGATACCATTTATTGTGCAGTCAATTAAGATTAAAAAAATCATTATTGGAACAGAGGAGACATTGAAGCTTGCCAATGTCAGAGATTATTGGGATGTTGCTACCATTGACAAGATTACAGATTTATTGCACGAGTATCAAGACTTATTTCCAACTAAGTTCACTGATATGAAGGGAATCAAAGGGCCGATGGGAGAGATGAGGATCCCTTTGAATCCAGGTGCAAAACCAGTCAAATAGAGACCCTACAGGTTGAACCCTAAATACAAGGAAAAAGTGAAGATTGAGCTCTACAGGATGTTGGAAGCAGGGATTATTGAACCTGTCAAAGAATCAGAGTGGGTTATCCCTATGGTAGTACAAGACAAGAAGACAGGAGAGATCAAGATATGTGTGGATCTTAGGAAGTTGAACGATGCTTTTTTGCATGATCCCTTCCCTACACCATTCACTAATGAAGTGTTAGAGAACGTGGGAGGTCAGGAGGTATATTCTTTTATAAATGGATTTTCAGGATACCATTAGATCCAGATTGCCAAGGAGGATCGCCATAATACCATGTTTTCTATAAAATGGGGGTCTTATCAGTATAAAGTAATGCCATTTGGATTGAAGAATGCCCTAGCCATCTTTTCCAGGGTGGTGGTCGAAGCATTAAAAGAATTTTTGCATAAATTTCTAGAAGCATATTTTGATGACTAGACTATGTTTAGTTTGTTGAAAAACCATACTGAATGTCTAAGACTAATTCTGGATAAATGCAGGCAGTGTCAAATTGCTTTGAATCTAAAGAAGTGCATCTTCTTCTCACCATCTGGAGTGTTATTAGGTCATATTGTATGTAAGCAGGGATTGTTGGTAGACCCCTCCAAAATTTCCATTATAGTTGATCTTCCACCTCCGACGGTGGTTAAACAATTGCGCACTGCACTGGGACATACGGGATATTACAGGAAATTCATCAAAGTCTATGCCCAGATTATAGCACTAATGGAGAAGTTGTTGAAGAAAGACTGCCAGATTGGTTGGAAAGACGAATGCCAATAGAGCTTCGACACCCTAAAACAAAAGATGGTTACTGCACCCATTCTAGTTTTTTTAGATTGGACCAAAGAGTTTCACATGCATGTCGATGCATCTTCCATTGCCTTAGGAGTTGTGTTAGAACAACTGGTAACATGAGACATCGACCACCCGTTATCTTTTTCTAGCAGGAAGCCATCCATAAAAGAAATTAACAACACCACTACAGAGAGAGAAGGGTTAGCCATGGTATACGCGCTACATAAATTCCGCCACTACTTGTTGGGAGGACACTTTAAAATGTTCATAGATCACTCCGCACTGAAATACCTGGTCAACAAGACAATGTTGGGGGGGAGAATATGAAAATGGCTTCTGTTGTTTCAAGAATATGATTTTTAGATCATAGTTAAACCAGGAAGAATGAATAAAGGCCCTGATCACTTGTCAAGATTGGAACATGGCAAAGAAACCACCAGTTTGGAGGATACACTGTTGGATGCACAACTTCTATCCATTACCAAGATTGATGATCACTTTGCAGACATAGTCCAGTTCTTGTCAACAGGAATAGCACCTAGTGAGTATACAATTCCCCAGAAAAAACAACTAGTGGTGCACGCTGTAGACTTTTCACTAATAGCTGGATAGCTATACAAAATGGGACCTGATGAGATACTAAGTAGATGCATTATGGAGACAGAGTAGCCATTGATCCTCGCAGAAGATCATGAAGGCATCGCAGGAGGACATTATGTAGGGAAAGCAATTGTGCAGAAGGTTCTGCGAGCTGGCCTTTGGTGGCCTACCCTACACATAGATGCCAAAGATTATGCCAGAGCCTGTGATGTATGCCAGAGAGTTGGGAAACCGTCCAGAAGAGACAAAATTCCATTAGCACTATAGATGACCCTACAATAATTTTAAAAATGGGCCATTGACTTCGTGGGACTTATAAACCCACCAGGGAAGCGCATAGGAGCAAGGTACATAATTACTGTGACAGAATACCTGACTAGATGGGCCGAAGCAAGAGAAATTAAGGACTGTAGTGCAACTACAATTACGCGCTTTATATTTGATGACTTCATAACCAGGTTTGGCTGCCCAAAGATCCTTATGAGTGATCAAGGCACGAATTTCATCAATAAGACAGTTGAAGCCCTGACTAAGGAATCTGCAGTACATCATCAGAAGAGCACACCTTACCATCCACAAGCAAATGGGACAGTTGAAGCATTCAAAAAAATCTTGGAGACAACACTAATGAAGATTTGTAGTGTGAACAGAGATGACTGGGATTTAAGAGTACCAGTGGTACTATGGGCCTATAGAACCACTTGCAAGAAGCTAACCATGCAAACCCCTTTCAAGTTGGTTTATGGTCTTGAAGTTGTTGTCCTGGTGGAATACTTGGTTCCAAACTTAAGAATTGTTTCTTTTACAGGTATGGATGACACTGGTGTTGTTCAGGAGAGGCTCGCACAGTTAGTTGAACTTGAAGAAGACAGATTTATTACAGGTTTCCACCAGTAGGTACAAAAGGAAAGAGAGAAGGTCTATCATGATAGGCACATCAAGAAGAAGACATTTAAGCAAGGTGATTTAGTACTGGTGTATGACAATAAGTTCCTGAAACACCCTGGGAAATTCAGAATGCATTGGTTCAGACCATTCGAGATCGCCTATGTTACAGAAGGAGGAGCTGCACAGTTGAAAACATTGAATGGAGAATGGAAGGAAGGGTTGGTGAATGGGAGTCAGCTGAAGTTGTACTATGACAACCAGCTTCCTCGTAGATCTTAGTAAAAGAAATAAGAAAAGGGTCTAGGTACCAGGTGCAGTTGAAACTGGGTACCAGACACAAAAAAGACAGTCTGCACAAGGAAGGAAGGCATGGAGCAGAAAGCAAAGGCTGCACTGCGTAGTCTAAAATTCAAAGTAGAATAGAAGGATCAGATCCAAAGTGCCTTTGTACAAGTCACAGGTGAGTCTTGGGGGCCTATTGGCCCTTGGTTATGGAAGAAAGCGAATATCAAGGAAGAAAAGGTCAAATGTAAACTTCACGGAAGACACAGTAACTGTTACTGGGGTGAAGTGAGAAAAAGAGAAGAAAATATGGAGCGAAGTATGGAAAAGAAATTCATTGGACAAGAAGATTGAGGATGATAGATCGGTAAGGAAGATGGATCGAGGACAACTCAACAAGCGAAAAAAACCATCGTTAGCACCACACGGGAAGAAAGGAAAGACAGGTTGGTGAAGCCCAGGAAAAGTAGGTCAAGTTGACCTAGGGTTTTAGACACCTAGGGTTTTGGTATCTAGGGTTTTGAAACTTAGGTTTTGACCTAAGACTGTCAGTGAGCTATTGTAATGTATAAATAAAGGTCAAGAGGACCTAGGGCAGGTTGGTACGATATTATTGTTGATCTAGCTCTATTGTTGTGGTGAGAGATTATTGTATTGTGAGAGAGAAGTGTTGAGTGTGAGAACCTTTTGGTATTGTAAGATATTCAGTTGGGTGTGAAGATCAAGTCCTATAGTTGGCTGCACAGGAAGGGGAGAGAAAGAGAGAAGAAGAAAGAAGATCTACTAGTTGAGAGTGCAGACAATAAATGTATGCTTTACCTTAATATACCATAAGCACAGTTTTGTGGATGTAGCCCTAAAGAGAGGGTGAACCACGTATATCTTGTGTCGTGTGTGTGATTGATGCCTTGATCTATGTCATTGTTATTATGTCATCGCATTGTTGTGTTAGATCAGATCTGTAGTTGTGCGGAGTAGATCTAGTTGATAAGTGATTTATGCATATTGTATTGTTCTGTATTAGACCCACTTGACATCTCCCTTGGTTGTAGAAACCTCTATCCTGCAACCCACTCATAGCTACTTCGGGTGAGACTGCATCTTCTTTGCAGGTGTTGCCAAAAGGGCCAGTAGTTAGGGCTTGTTGGTGCGCTCTTGGAGCCGAACCCTAGGTCTACCCCTGTGCCAACAACACTCCCTTAGAGGGTGTTTTTTTCGACATCTAGAACAAAAGACGACTAACGCTAGGTCCGCTTCTTCTTTATTTCTCTTTTCTTGGAAAGTATCCAATTGGGAGCTAAGTGAACTTAGGATATCGGTTTTAAAATTGTCCAACATGTTACCTATTTTGGTTCTGGTAACTCCTCCTCCTGACAACTTTGTGACCCTGGAGATTAGATCTCGAGGGCCTTTCCCAGACTTAGTAATACCTCATGAATAACATTTACAAAGTTCACAGATATCGTCATAGGTCATCTGGGAGATATCCCCAGCCCCCATGAGATTTAATGCATCCATACAATCATCCTTGATTCCTCTGAGAAGATAATACGTAATGTTTCGAGATCAAGTGTGTTTTTATTAGTCCTTTGTAAGTTATATTGAAACCTCTCTACATAGTCTTCGAGGGTTTCTTCCTCCTTCTATTTCATTCTAAAAATTTCTTCTCGCATGTCCCTTACTTTGCAGTAATCCTGGTACTTCTTGAGAAATCTCTACTTCATTTCATCCTAGGTCCTTATAGAATTTCCTTCGAGTCCCATGAACCAGTGAAGAGCTACTTCTTTCAAGGTGGCGGGAAATAGTTTAAGTTTATGGGCATCATAATAATAGTCATAGCTTCAGCAAAGGACATCAAACTCAAAGAGGAAGGTGTCTGGGTCCTCACTAAGAAAACCATGAAAATTTGGCAGAGTTGAGGGTGGAATGTTTTTCATTTGAAGTATACCCTTAGATTCCTGAATAGGGAATTCAAATGTGATTGGTTCTTTCTACTTCAATGTTTCCATTTATTCTCATATGTTTAAAAGTCTTTCTCCCCACAAAGATTCTTTAGAGGCAACAGAGTTTTCTGGTTCTTCAATAGGGTTACTATGTTCTTCTGATTCAGATCCTTCGATGGGATGATCTTGGTTTTGGGGAGATTCAGAGGACAAAGGTTCTATGACTAAACCAACAATAGAGTCTATTTCGGGTGGCTCTTTCAGATTGTTGGATGCTACTTTTGAGTAATGATGAGTACAAGGGGTTTTGGGGGGGTCTTATTTTTCTCCATTTTTACTGGCCTATTTATTAGTGTCATGGATGGTCCCTGTTGGTGACGGAAGTCACTCCTGGATTGCAGTAGGAGCAGAGCCCGACGTCCATCATTTTATGTCATGATTTATTTATAAAAGGGGTGATCGAATGGAAGCGAACTCAAAATGATAGTGTTTCAACTCCGAAGCTAGGCTAGGCGTGCATAGGCAAGTGAGGTCTTAGATAAAATTCATACAGTGAGTTGTAGTAAGGGTGAGTAGGGGGAAGACTTGTATCAGAGAGATGCAAAGGTCTGTTGTAAACATTAGGTTTCTAACAGACTGTAGGAGAAGGCATCTAAATGCAAGATCTTCTTAAATTCAAACGCAGAAAACCAGAGAATACAATAATGCCACAATAAATCCTTTATCATAACATAAATGCAAAAATTCATGTGAATCAGTCAATCATGAACTCCCTCAGCATGAGATGAAAACTAGATAGGGAAAGAAAATTGTCTGTTATTAAACAAGAAATCTTACATACGAATGCATAACTAGAGAAATAGAATATCTACTAAAACTTTACAATCGGGAGCTTCGCTCTACCATCAATGCCTTGAAAAATATCAAAACTGAGTATATATACTCAAAACACTTGCCCAACAGAGGCCTACTAGACTTTCAGGATGAGGAGTCTCTTCAATCAAATCTAGCCTGCACTCCTCTGTCATACGCCACCTTAATTCTGCATGGCTCGCGCCAGAGGGTAGCTGAGCCCTTAAATGCTAAATTAGCGTGCGCAGGCTTCCCTGGCGAGTTGAGGACTCAGCATGGCTTCCATGGAAAGAACCAGTACAGAGGACCATCTCGGGTAGACTTTCAGTTGGGATGTCCATACCTTGCAATTAATGTGTGAGGCGAGGTTTCAACCACCCTCTCTCTTCTTCATTCATTTCAGGCAGGTCTTGGGATTTATATCACGTTGAACCGGCATCTAGAGAACCCAATGCCCTCCTTCTGAAACTCAACTCGCCGCTTTTGACCCCCTCTATACATCGCTTTCTACTCCCTCAAGCGACCACAGGCCGTGACCCTACGCCTATCTTCTAGAGTGCTTTCGGTGTTTCAGGGTTTGTGGATAGGAAGGAGTAGGTCTTTTATCTTCAAAGTCGCGATGGGTGAAATGACGAGAGGGCCTAACTGTCACCGCACGCTCCCCCCACTGATCTGATGATCCTGAATTAATTTGGTAATACTGTGGGCCCGGGCTCGAGACATCTTCGATGCTTCGCGCTTTGAAATTGCGATGGGTGAAAAGGCGAGGAACCTAATTGCGCACCATGCGTTCCTCCGTGATGAATGGCTAATATAGCACTTGGCGCTTTGGGACCCATCTCGCCAAATGATAAACATTAGTGCCCCTCCTTCAGGCCTGCTCCTTTACAACCAGGCGCGAGAACCATGGGCCCGATCCTGGGTGCTTTCGGCACTTCGGGATTCGATGTTTCGAGATGTGAAATGATGAGGAGTGCTTACCCTTCGAATTCGCAAATGCCAACATGGCGCAGATGTGCGCCGCGTGTCCTTAAGATGAATGGATGAGGTAGCACTTGTTATTTTTAAAATGGCTACCTTCATTTCCAGGCTCGCTTGACGTGACCTAGCGCTAGGACTGTAGGCTCGGCTCCAAAGGTGCCCTCAGCATTTCACCGATCAGCAATTTTGGCTGCAATGAATGGGAGGTCCTTTGTCTCCCGAAACACCGATCCCTGTAATGCTGACTGGCTGCCACCTGTTCCAACTGGATCAGATGACTCATATCTATCTTGAACTATTGGTGCTACCTTTTATGACAAATTCTGGGCAACTTGACAGCCCCGAAATCCCGATGACCATCAATCAGCTTCATAGGTGGATCTCAGGGTTGACAACAAAACTTTGCCCACTCTCTTGACTTGTGAACCAAAAAGAGATTCTCTCGCTCTGCGCTTGGGCGCTTCCTGTGCAACCTGCAGACCTGGGTACTTTTGTGCCTGAGACAAAAATTGTTGCTAACATTAGGCTCCATGGGAGATAGAGTCGTCCCTGTGATTCTCTAAGAACTCATTCTGCAGCTTTAGTGCCTTGCTATTGGGCTATTGAGTCATTTACTAAGCCAAAAATATGCAAAAAGAAAATGATCAAAGAACCAAAGGACAATATTTACAAACAAAGGAGCCATCTAAGGCTCAAACAAAACATTTCTTCAGAAAATGCCCATTTACTGGGCTATTGAAGACCTCCTCACCCTCCAAATCTTGCAACCTATACGTGTTGTTTGAGAGAACCTCAAAGATTTTGAAGGGGCCGATCCAGAGTGCATCAAACTTGTTGTGTTTTCCCTTATCATGTCTGAGTGCATCCCACTTAAGTACCAAATCCCCGATCTTGAACTCCTTCTTCATGACCTTCCTATCAAAAGCCTGTTTGACCCTTTGCTGATGACTATGAGTTGCGTCCCTCACCTATTCCCTGATCTATTGTACTTCCATTATCTGATGAATCCTTCTGATCATATGATCCGGCTCTCCTTCATAATCTTGAAATAATTTCGCCACAGGTAAGGCGAGCTGAGTGGGAAAAACTGCCTTTGCTCCGTAGACCAGCTGAAAAGGCGAGGTGCCCATGGATTTCTTCATTGTCACTCGATCAGCCCATAAAGAAAATTTCAACTTTGAATCTGAGGCCCCTTTGTTGTCCTCCAATAGTCTTTTGATGATCCTTATCAGGCTTTTGTTGGAGGACTCTGCTAAACCATTGCCCTGGGGATAGTAGGGAGTGGAGTGAATTAGTGAGATCTGGAACTGCTCACAGAACTTAATTAGAGGCTCAAACTTGAAAGAAGTGGCATTATCAGTTACGATCCTGCTGGGACAGCCAAATATGACTATGATATCCTCCAGAAAGCTGATAATTACTTTGTGCGATGCACTTCTGGTGGGGTCATCTTCTATCCACTTGGTGAAATAATCTGTTGCAGTCAGGATCCATCTGTGTTGGCCACTTGAGGGAGGATGGATTTCCCTAATGAAGTCTAGCCCCCACTGTTGAAAAGGTGTTGAAGCCACTACAGGCTTCAGTGGTAGTGGACTAAGTTGTTGCTTTCCTGAGAACTTTTGACGTTTGATGCAAGCTCTGATTTCTCTGTAGACATCAATGAATAAAGTAGGCCAGTAATATCCATCCCTGAGGATCTTATGAGATGTGGTCTTCCAGAAATGATGCCCCCCACAAAGGCCATTATGGAAATCAAACATAACTTTTTGGGTTTCTTGTGGGTTCAAACATCTCAACAGCATCCCCAAAGGGTCTCTCTAGTACAAGACTTGCCCAATGAGGCAATATCTGACCGCCTTGAGATTTAAATCTCTTGCCTTACCTTTACCCATTCCATCCGAGGGCTTCAACTCTTGTAGAAAGTACAAAATGTCACGATACCAGGCACAATCTTCCAGTGATAAGCCGTCTTGAGAGCGTTGACTGGGCAACTTAGCTTGCTGAGTTCCTGAGCAAGCATTGATGAAACTAACCCCCAAGGCTTTGCAATTGGATTCAACAAATAGCTTGGCTAAACCTTGCCCCTTAACCAACTTGGTAGGCTTTATCTCCAAGTCAAATTCCAGTATTCTAGCGATCCATCTGCCTCTTTTCCCATCTATATCGGGTTGTACAAGGATGTCCTTCACAGAAGCCGAAGGAACGTATGCGGTTACCTTTGAGTGCAAGACATAGACTCTGAAAGCTTTGAGAGCTTTCACTAAGGCATAGGCTTGTTTCTCCATGATTTTATACCTGATATTTGCATCTCTTAATGCCTTGCTGAAGAAGGAAATGGGTTGTTCTCGCCCTTCCTCATTTTTCTGCAATAACACCGCTGCTACTGTATCGAAAGAAGCAAAAGAAAAAACTAGGAAGGGTTTGGAATAATCAGGACTAATCAGCACAGGTGCCTCAGTTAGTGCCCTTTTTATTTGGACAAAAGATTCCCTGGGTTCAGCAGTCCATTTCACTTCATTTCCCTTTCTAAGCATGGTTGTGATGTGTTTCACCAGTTCAGCGAAATTTGAGACGAATCTCCTTAGAAAGTTAATATTTCCCAAAAAGGCCTAGACTTCTTTTTTATACCTGGGAAGTGACAGGGTTTGAATTGCCTCCACTCTATTGGGATCAATTCTCACTCCTTTCACTGATACTATATGGCCTAACAGCTTGCCCTCTATCATAGAAAATAAGGATTTCTTGGGATTTAGGGAAAGACCAAACCTCCGGCACTTCGAGAAAACTTTCCTTAAGTGATAGCAGTGCTCTTTATCAGACCTGGAGAAGACTGTGATGTCATCTAGGTAGATCACTACAAATTGGTCTTTCTCCCCGATGAAGGCTATATCCATGGCTCGTTGAAAGGTTGCTCCTGCATTCATAATTCCAAATGGCATTTTGGCATACATGAATGTGCCCCAAGGAGTGGTGAAGGCTATCTTTTCCCTGTCCTCAGGCATGACTGATATCTGATTATAGCCAGAAAACCCATCGATCATGGATATCCTAGATGCACCACTTACCCTCTGCAGTATGTGTTCCATCTTAGGTAGGGGGTAATTGTCTTTCTTTGAGCTCCTGTTCAGGTTCCTGAAATCAACACAAAGCCTGATCTCTCCACTTTTCTTCCTCACCGGGACCAAATTGGCCACCCATTCGGAATATCTCAAGGGGATGATGATCTGGGCCTCTAACAACTTCTTCACTTCTTTCTCCATGACATGCAGCAACATGGGATTTATCTGTCTTAGCTTCTGCCTAAATGGCCTAGCCTCCTCCTTCAGTGGGATCTTGTGCTCAATGACAGATGTGTCATAAGTATTGAGGTCTTCGTAGGTCCATGCAAACACATCAGTGAATTCCTTTAATAACTCAGTATATTCCATCCTTTGTTCATTGGTCAGGCTACTTGATAATTTGACAAACCTAGGCTCCTCCTGTTTGCCAATGTTGCATTTGGCTGTATCAGCATCTTCATTTGAAACCATACCCTTTACTGCCACATCATTCCCGTCGAACAGTCTTTCCAAAGGGACTAGTCCCCTCGGGATGTGATTGTTAGGCAGCTAAATAATCTGGTGATTAGCAATTTCATTTAAAAACACTTCAGGGTGAGGGTCACCTTCCGGGTCAGGATCCTGATCAATGTGCAATGCAGAAAATTCATCAACAGATTGGAGAAATTTTTTGATTTCCAGATCATCTTCGAATACCTTCCAATGCTTGACATTGTCCGGTACAGAGGGCCTATATTTTATTTCAACATCGTTTTTTACCGTAGGCGGCAGAGGAACTTTGAGAAAAGTAGCGGAGATAGCTAAAGAATCGGCTGAAGTATTTTCCCCCCTCGGAATCAAAGAAATGTTAAAATCCATGAAGAAATTATCAATCAAGTCCCATACTTCATTTCTGTAATTTTTGAGCCGGGGATTATTAGCACGGTAAGCATTTCTGACTTGCTGGATAATCAACTCAGCATCTCCAAATATTGCTATCTCTTTAATTCCCATTTCCTTTGCAGCCCTCATACCCAGAACAAGAGCTTCATACTTTGCCACATTGTTGGTGGTTTCAAATTCCAGCTTGTATGACAGGGATATGGCCTCTTGACAAGGTGATATGAAAACCACTCCAGCTTCGGTGCCTTCGCTAGAAGAAGCTCCATCGAAAAACATCTTCCAAATAGAGGGGGTTGGAGGGGGAATCGGATAATCAAGACTGGGCTGCTTTTTGACTTGGAAAGGGTCTTCAGAAGCATCAGTGAGCTGCAATAAACTAGACCCCAAATCGGTGTCCAATGCAAAGATGGGGTGATTGGTGGGGTTTGCTTCGTCACTAACAATGTAGGCCAACTGAGCTTCTCTATATAACCTCCTTTGTTCCCCTCCGAAGACTGGAATGTTGGCATGCGTGAGATCCATCTGTAATGTTCCTCCAAGCTTTTTTATCCAAGATCTAGACAACATCATACCAAATTTGGGGGGAACGTCGGCTACCACAATATCCATGACCACGCTCTTCATGGGAAGCTGAAACAAATAAACCACAAGGTCTTTGATGACTCCTAGACACTGCACTCTCCTTGAATCGAAAGAGTACAAATCATGATAATTTTTTGTCACCTCCAGCCCCAATTATTCCATTACTATTTTGGGCATAAGGTTATGGGAAGCCCCTGAATCC
>SNQJ01S0049582.1:81204-91773 GCA_010110895.2 Picea sitchensis
TGGGCATAAGGTTATGGGAAGCCCCTGAATCCATGAGGCAGTTATGCAACACTTTATCATGTATGTTCAGGGATGTGTAGAAGGGAGGGGATGGATCATCTCTATCTTCTACCATGGGCCCTAGGACAACTGTTGGCTTTTCATCTCGAAGATTTATTGAGTCAGTGGAAAGTTGGGGGGGCTCAGATTGTAGCAGCTTGGAGAGGGACTTTTTGAAATCTTCGTTTTTAACTAGTTAAGATAGGGGTACAATAATTCTAATCTTTTGAATCTCATGCTCAAAACTGAAGGAGGGAATAGGCTTAGGAGCTTCCCTTACCTTAGTGATAGGCTCCTTGGCTACTGGTGAAGCATTCTGGGTTTTCTTTTCTTTAGTAATGGTTGTTGCAGCTTTAGTAGGCCTTTCCGCTATGGGGGGCTAATCCTGGTTATCAAAATTCCCTTCTTTCTTTTTTGACCTGAGATTATATATGTTAGGAGTGTTGTTGGATTTTTCCCCTCTGCTCAACTCATTGATTTGAGTGTTGATAAGGGATTCTTCATATGCATATTGAGTCAAATGAGGAAACGGGGAAGTGTCCTCGATGCAGTGGATCTCAGGGTCGAGTTCATCCACCTCCTCCCCTTCCTCCTGAGAAACTAGGTTGTTCTAGAGAGGGGTCTGAATCCTCTGATTGTCTCTGTCTCTGCTCCTTTGTTCCCTAGGAAAATCCTATGGCACATTGTTATTCGGCTTCCTAAAACCTCTACTATCTGTATTTTGGGGATTTCTGTAGATGGGTTTCCCTTCTAATTCCTACCTTTCCATCCTGGTAGAAAGTGATTTTAGCATTCTAGCTATCTCATCTCTCTAAAGGGGCAGGGGAGAGGAACTAGATGGGGAAGCTTCAGGCCTCTGCCTGGATATGTTTCTACCAGTAGTGTTCCTGAGTCGGTCAACAGCCAATATGTTAGATTCTACCTCCACGGCTTCATCTTGCATGTGAGCCAGAGTAGCGGCTCTTATTTCCCTCAACAGGAGGTAGAAATCGGGATCAAAGGCGCTAGCATAAGTGATTTTTGTAGAGGCTTCATAGGGTTTTATCTCAGCGGGGATTTTATTGTACATTTTATTGAATCTCTTGGAGAAGTCGGAGACAGACTCCCCTTCTTTTCTCTTCAAAGACCCAAACTCTGTCATGTAATACATGAAGTCTTTTTTTATCTCCCCACTGTCTCAAAAAGGCACTATCCAAAGCTTCAATCCCATCAATAGATCCAGGAGGCAGGGCCTTGAACCATTTTCCAGCCTCGCCTTGGAGGCTATGGACAAAAATCCTCATCCATACGTCTGTGTGCATGATAACATTATCATCTGTAAAACTGTAAAAGTCTTCTAGGTGTTCTTCTACAGTTATGTCCCCCTCGCCTGTAAACTTGGGCAGTTGCTTGAGGTAACCATCTGCTGAGAGGGCATTGAGACGCTGAGGTAACACGAGGGAAGCATACCTAGCAGCTATAATGGCCTCCATTCTGGTTATTGGGGGATTTGCTCCTGCCATAGGGATATTATGTGGAGGAGAACTCGGAGGAGAAGGAGCTCGCAAAGAGGATACTGGGGATGAGCTTCTAAGGGGAGTGGGAAACAATAGGGGATTTAGTGAGAAGGCTAGCGAGCTTAAGCCGACGAATGCTTCTGTTTGTGCCGAAGTGGCAACAGTAACAAGAGGAGGAGTGGTAAAGCTAGGAGTGGGGAAATCTTATGTGGTCCTGGGTCTACGCCAAGGTACAACTTCAGGGGAGAGAGGAGTGACAAGGATTTCTCCCTCCAATCCCAGACCAGGGGGGAAACCTCAACAGGAACACTCCCGAAATTCAGGAAACGAGAAACTTCAGAAAGCGGTCTGCTAAGAAACTAAGGAGGAGAAAATGGAGTTCCTACAGAAGGAGATGGTGGATTACCTGGTTCGATGGCAGAAGCTTCTCCTTCAGAGGCCTTTCCTTTTCTGAGAACCACCTCCGGATCAGTTTATGGTGTAGCTAGAGGCAAATGTGGATGGGACCGTGTGTGCCTGCCTCTGAAATCCACAATTGATATGGCAGGTTCACCACAGTGGATTCGTCACAATGGAGTCACCAAGTGCGTAGTAGCAATCTTCAAAGGATCTGATACCTGATGCACCTTCAGAATCAAAGACTCAATGTTATTCAATCTCGGGGAAAATTTTCAACTTCATCCCCGGCAACAGTGCCAGAAATGTTGGCGACGGAAGTCACTCCTGGATTGTAGTAGGAGCAGAGCCTGACGCCCATCAGTTTATGTCACAATTTATTTATAAAAGGGGTGATCGAATGGAAGATAACTCAAAACGATAGTGTTTCAACTCTGAAGCTAGGCCAGGCGTGCATAGGCAAGTGAGGTCTTAGATAAACTTCAGACAGTGAGTTGTAGTAAGGGTGAGTAGGGGGTAGACTTGTATCAAAGAGATGCAAAGTTCTGTCGTAAACATTAGGTTTCTAACAAACTATAGGAGAAGGCATCTAAATGCAAGATCTTCTTACATTCAAACGCAAAAAACCAGAGAATACAATAATGCCACAATAAATCCTTTATCATAACATAATTGCAACAATTCATGTGAATCAGTCAATCATGAACTCCCTCAGCATGAGATGAAAACCAGATGGGGAAAGAAAATTGTCTGTTATTAAACAAGAAATCTTACATACGAATGCATAACCAAAGAACTAGAATATCTGCTAAAACTTTACAATCGGGAGCTTCGCTCTGCCATCGATGCCTTGAAAAATATCAAAATTGAGTATATATACTCAAAACACTTGCCCAACAAAGGCCTACTAGACTTTCAAGATGAGGAGTCTCTTCAATCAAATATGGCCTGCACTTCTCTATCATACGCCACCTTAATTTTGCATGGCTTGCGCCAGAGGGTAGTCAAGCCCTTAAATGTTGAATTAGCGTGCGCAGGCTTCCCTAGCGAGTCGAGGACTCGACATGGATTCCATGGAAAGAACCAGTACAAAGGACCATCTCGGGTAGAATTTCAGCTGGGATGTCCATACCTTGCAATTAATGCGTGAGGCGAGGTTTCAACCACCCTCTCTCTTCTTCATTCATTTTAGGCAGGTCTCGGGATTTAGATCACGTCGAACCGACATCTGGAGAACACAATGCCCTCATTCTGAAACTCAACTTGGTGCTTTTGACCCCTTCTGTACAGCCCTTTCTACTCCCTCAAGCAACCACGGGCCATGACCCTATGCCTATCTTCCAGAGTGCTTTCGGCGTTTCGGGGTTCGTGGATAGGAAGGAGTAGGTCTTTTCTCTTCAAAGTCGCGATGGGCGAAATGCCGGGAGGGCCTAATTGTCGCCACACGCTCCCCCCACTGATCTGATGGTCCTGAATTAATTCGGTAATACTGTGAGCCCGGGCCCGAGACGTCTTTGACACTTCACGCTTCGAAATCGCGATGGGCGAAAAGGCGAGGAACCTAATCGTGCACCATGCATTCCTCCGCGATAAATGGCTAAGATCACACTTGGCGCTTTGGGACCCATCTTGCCAAATGATAAACATTAGCACCCCTCCTTCAGGCCTACTCCTTTACGACCAAGCACCAGAACCATGGGCCCGATATTGGGCGTTTTCGGCGCTTTGGGATTCGAGGTTTCGAGATGTGAAATGATGAGGAGCGCTTACCCTTCGAATTCACGAATGCCGACATGGCGCAGATGTGCGCCGCGTGTCCTTAAGATGAATGGTTGAGGTAGCACTCGCTATTTTTAAAAGGGTTGCCTTCATTCCCAGGCTCGCTTGACGTGACCTGGTGCTAGGACCGTAGGCTCGGCTCCAAAGGTGCCCTCAGCATTTTGTCGATCGGCAATTTCGGCTGCAATGAATGGGAGGTCCTTTGTCCCCTGAAACACTGATCCCCGCAATGCTGACTGGCTGCCACCTGTCACTACTGGATCGGATGGCCCAGATCTGTCTTGAACTATGGGTGCTACCTTTTATGATAAATTCCGGGCAACTTGACAGACCTGAAATCCCGATGACCGTTAATCAGCTTCATAGGTGGATCTCGGGGTTGACAACAAAACTTCGCCCGCTCGCTTGACTTGTGATCTAAAAAGAGATTCTCCCTCTCTGTGCTTGGGCACTTCCCGTGCAACCTGCAGACCTAGGTACTTTTGTGCCTGAGACAAAAATTGTCGCTATCAGTCCCTACACCACGTCCACGAGGTTTCTTAGTTCCTCGAGTCATGCATCTTGTGGTGACTGCTAAGCATTATATCCTAGGCAAGGGATATCGTAGGGTAGTTGTCAACTCCCTAGAGGTTTCCCTTCATCTTGTTATTGCTCCTACAACGATCCTAATGCTAAAGTCCTAATTCCTTGAGTTCCTCCCCGGAAATGACGCCAAAATGACAAGGTAAAAATACATCTTTTAATTGTTTAGCATTGTATTACGCACATTCATTAATTATGTCAACTTGAGATTCAATATGTACTTGTGAGGCACTCTGTGCAGTTTACACAGAAAAGAGAACTAGCAAATCAAATGTAAACTATGGATAGGAAAGAAATGAATCATAATACTCTGACCTTTTGATGTGCTATGTTATCTCTTGGGACTAAGTTTTTTGAGATATCATAGGCTTGAACCTTGAATGTTCACTTAGCGAGATTTAAAATTACCGTGGTTCTATAGAAGATGTGTATACTTATCCAAAAAGAAATATCAAAACCTATTGTATTCATGAATCATTACTAAACTAACACAACAATAGTAGATTTAGAAATTTTAATAATTCCCATTCATAATCCTGTGAATGATATCAAAATTATTGTAGTGGCTAGGATCTATGTATACCCAGACTCAACATAAAATGTTGGAGTAGACAAAGGATCCTAGTATAAGCAATGGCTGGGATTATTGGCTCTAATAATTATTAACTGTCATTCTTCAGTAATTTTCAGGGGCCATTATGCAGCATACATTTATTCCTCGGCATACACTTCACTACCATAGAAAATACATAGACTAACAATCATACATGAATATACTTAGAAGCAAATAACCATGAACAAAAAATAAATGGTACAGGGTTGTACCTGTGATTGGGCCCAAGCTCACAATATGCCTGTACTCTAACTCGACTAGATTATCAACAAGGAATTACCACTCATAAACATAAATTATATATTGCAATCTCGAAATCTGAAACAATACTTTAGTCAGTCATGTTCTTCATACGTTTCAAACCCTTGCGCAAGCGAGTGTACACACATATATATACGATAGGTAATTAAAACAACTCTAAACACAGAGTGCCATTCTCCCAAGATGCTGGAAAATAAATTTACAACAGAATAGATGCCTATAACTCTTATTCGCTAGATCTCCATATGTCTGGTATACGACCAATCAATTGGTCTCTTCCCATGACTCATTCATTGGGGCTATTGTAATCGGATCCCCCCATGCGCTTGTCATGAAGATCTTGGGTATCTTATTTAATATCCACTATTATCTATTTTTAGCACTTCAAAAAAATATTAAATGCTCTTGCCACTTGTTTTAATGCCAGTTGATCCTTCAAAGTACTCGTATGCTATATCTCTCATTGAGGTAGATACTTGTATTATTTCAGCCCTAACCACTAATTTGATGTTTGAGCTGATATATGTATGAGGTGCCATATTATATATACTCATAACATTCATATGTGGAACCTTGTTGAAGTTGGAATCCGTATTGGGTGTCACTTGTCAAGTTGAATATATCTTCCTTTGAGAATATAATATATATCTCTTAAAATATCTTGAAGATATCACTTCTAAAAATGTCTTGAATATATATATATCTTCATATGTCTTCAAGAGAATGAACCTAGAACCTTGCATTATGTGGCCAGAATTAATGTTATTAAAAACCCCACACATATAATAATTCAAATATCTTCTAAAACTCATTCTAATTCTAATCTATGAAAGGAAATTAAGATCATTATAGAGCAGTGGTAATACCTTTGATAAAGATAGGACTTTATAGAGATAAGTCTGTAGGACATATAAAAAGGAAGACAAAATGCATATGTATATAGGATATAGGGGACAAAAAGGATGCCAAAGTGGGGGTTCATCAGTTCCGTTCTTTGTTTTCAATAAACCCACACATAAAATAAATAAAACATAAGAAACCCCCCTCCCCCCCCAAAAAAACGAGGGATAACAACTAAATTACATAAATGAAAATAAATACTCTTTGTTTCCCTTTCCCTTCAATGTCAAATCAAAGACTGCTTGTTTCGCTTCCCCCTTCAATGCCAAATCGATTTTCTTCCAAAAGAAATGGGAAATGAATAATTATGCTCAGAGATAGTCTTGGCTTAGGTTGGTGGAACCTCATGAGAAGTTTCTCAAGCCCTTCATGTTTGAAAGTGTTTCATTTATACATTTCAAATTGTCATTCTCTCTCATGTAAAAACTATGCCTTTTGTTGTAGCATTTTTAAGATGACTGAAAACATTTTTTAAGAATTTTTTGAGGTATTGAATATAATGATTATTCATTTAAATTTTTTAAAATTTTAGAAAAATAGTATATTGGAATATTTATACAATGTATACTCCTAAATGTTAGGCATTTTTTATTTTTTTTCAGTTTCTACTAGAATTCCAAATCGAACTTGGTAACTATGGTGTAAACATAATATATAAGCTTGATTATTAAATATTTAAACATAAATGCCTAGAAACAACCAAAATTCTTTATATGGATATGTACCCTCAGATCAATCAATTATGAAGATCCATGAGGTGACATTATTTTAACCAATTGCATTGCATTATCTTTGTTATTAAATTTTAAGTTTAAAAATAAATATAAATAATTGTTTTAAAATAATAATAATAACTTTTAAAATATATAAAATAAAAAATCACCTTTATTATTAAATGATATATATATATATATATATATATATAAAAGAATTATTATTATATAAAAGATACATAATATTAAAATTCTACCTATTAAATAATTGTATTCTCTCCCATTCTCCCGAGGTGATGCCTTGGAAACTGAGAACTACGATTTCAATATGTGGGAGGTTTGTCGTGCCATTGCGGCATGCTGGTTTCTTCGCACCCGTCTCCATGACTTCCGTCCACGAGCACATGGTTCATGATGAACAACCTTGCAGCCGCAAAACAGTTCCAGAAATGGATGATCCACATGTCATCCAATCACTCATTGAATGAGTTGGTGTTGATGTCATTCAATGACTTTGATTCATGTGCTTCTATTATTTGTTGCTTTCCAAAATATCCCACATATAGGGTAACCATATTTTCGGTTAGTCCTCATAGCATTGGTTTGTATTTTAGGTTAGTCCTCATAGCATTGGTTTGTAGGGATTTCTAAAGAGAGATATGATGACACTTGCTAGGTTCAATGGAGGAAGACTATTTGGAATGATTACTTCTTTGTCACTACCCTCTTTCCATTTGCTCTTCAATTTGGTAATCACGTCATTGCATGACCTAGGAATCAATGCTGAAGGGATTGATCGATGAACTAACATGTGCTTATTTTGTTCCAGTGGTGTTTCTCTTATGGTGGAGAACCGAATATTTCCTTTGCTTTCCTTAGAGCCTAAAACCTATTAATTAATAGTTTTCATTTAACATAGTTGTTGACAGTTTTCTATTGAAACCATAACCTACAAAACTTATTTTATTGAAACATATGTTACTTGACCATCCATTTGTCAATTTGTATGTAGGCTTTTTGTTCGTCCCCTATCAATCAAACTTTTCATTTGAGATGTATTTCAAGGATTTTGAATAGAAAACCTCCTTTGTTATCTTTTCTAAGCCTTATTACAATCATAATCATGAAAGCATTTCTTTAAGAAAATCCTAGTCATTTATAAAATTTCAAGCAGACAAGGGTATTGGGATGATTTTGTTGCATTTCCATCACCATTATCTTAGGATGATGTTATTGCATTGTTATTATCATTATCTTTCATTCATCACTATTATATTAGGATGATGTTATTGCATTACCATTATCTTTCATTTTTTTTTTAATGACTAGTAGGTTTTCAAATGTGTTGGAATGGATTATATTTAACCTCAACTTAAAAGTTAAAAAAGGTTTCAATGTTTCTTGCTAATATTTGTAGTCAATGATTTATTAGTACTCATGCAACGATGTAAAGATGCTCTATAATGTTTGGGTGAGTGCATGAAGTTTGTGGATGAAAAAGTGGCAAGAGGGTCAATGGGAACATGCTCTCGCAAAAACGTGTGTTCTTTCCTAGGAATGTGCATGCATTTATGATGCTATAGGTTTGGCAATGCCCAAACCTCTACTCAATGTGTTACATAGGCACATTGATAGGAACGTGTGCACATTCCCAAGAACGCATGCACATTCCTCTATTATGCCATTTTTTAATGAACCGCAAACGTGATTTGTGTTGATTTGCACACATCGCGCCTTGTGTTTTTAGCTTCATTGAGCAAATAGAGAGGAGGAGCAAAGACAAGATCTTGGCATTGTGTCCCAATCAAGCTAGGTATGCTTGATTTCTCTTTTTTTCCTCCCACTCTAGTAATTTTTACTTTTATTCAATTAATTTAATATATTCTAAAAGAATCTAAATGATAGAAATTTGTAATCTTCTAAAGAAATCTCATCTATAAACCTCTTACATTGCACAACATTTCCCCTTTAAAAATAAATATAAAAAATTTACAAGAAATATGATTATTTTATGTCTTATTGCAAGTGATTTCCACTGAATTCCACATCATTCCCAATTCTAATTCCTTTGGTAAGTTAAGCAACACCAAGTAAATCATAATTAAACATAATTAATTGTAATTAATCATGATCAACCAAATTCAATCATGATTAAACATAACCAAACATAGTAAACCATAATCAAATGTGGTTCACTATGATTAGCCATTACTAAAATATCTTAAATATTTTAATAATAAATTTTGAAATTTTAATTCACAAATTTATTAATCCTCTTCATATAAATAAATTATCAACTAATACGTCCCCGAGGTGTAGGACAGTCGGTGACGGAGTGTGTTGTTAAGCCACTCTGTGATGTTAAAGTCACCGGTTCGAAACCTGCGGGGACAAAAAATCCAACCATGTTAAGGGTTGGTGTGGCTCAGGCCGGGTGCGATCCCCGGGTGATTTTGACGGCTTAGATGCCCCTGAGTCACGGTTTCTCAAGCCACCGGTTAATCGCGTAGCCAACAGGTCTCGCACAAATTAACAAACAAAAAAAAATTTATCAACTAATACAATCACATAATTAAAAGTAACTCATATAGATCAATCAAAACCATATATATATAAACCACTTGTAATTATATGATTATACTAGTAAATATTATAAAAATATCAACTAAATTTACAAAACATCATTAAAATATATAAAACATAAAAGAAAATAACTTGCTAATTAATTTCTTATTTTGTCAAATAAACATTAAAGAAACGGCGTACTCCTCTTCATGGACTACTATTCCATCTTCAGCTAAATGCACATGTCTTTGTACATCATAATTATAAGCATCATTAACTTCTCTGTAACATTACTAATGTTGGAGATCTCAACATTATAAAAAATGTTTTGTTGTTGTTGGAAATCCAAACATTATAAAAATGTTTGAAATGATTATTAGTTTCACATTCACTAATAAATTGTAGGGTGAACTTGATAAAAAACATTTTGAAATAATGATGTATGTTTGTGATAGCATTTCATTGGCTTATTTAATATAAAATAAGTTTAAATATTATTAAAAGTTTAAATGTTATATAATTTGAATTTTTTTTGGTAATTATCATTAAAATGCGGTGATATAATTTTTTTAATGACATTACAAAGTTTTATTAAGAAAACTACATTATTAATACATAAATAGATTTAATACCTTCAAAACTTCCCGTTAATAACTAATATTTATAATTCTAACAATTTTTTTAAATTTTTTATCAAAATTAGAAAACAAAACAATACAAAAATTATAATAAAAAATCTCAAATCGTAATAAACATCGGGATGTGTTTAAATTATGTTGTTTCAAGTTTACCTACCAGCAACCTCTAAATGGTCGAAGCTACATAGTGAATAACAACCTCTAAATGGTCGAAGCTACATAGTGGACAAATAGTGTGATGGATATTTGGTACTCCACGTAACCTATGATGGACATATAAATGGTGAATGTTATATAGTCAACAAATAGTTTAGGGATTTATCATGGTGCTGCACCCTTCTCACCCAAAGTGGTTATACTTATTTATTAAGTATACAAACACGGCTCATCTTATTTTCATAGATAAGCCTTCTGACTTATATGCCTCCATTGAAGAATATGAAAGCATATATGTCTTCCATGAGGGACATGTACACTTTAAGAGCTGCATGATTAATTATGGATATATGTTAATATAATGATTTTAAAAGACCCTTTATGTTTAGGATCGTATGTTTGTATGTTTTCTTTGAAAGACCTCTTCTTAA